>JAKVIS010000328.1:0-84913 GCA_033119425.1 Bufotes viridis
AAAAAATGCTTCTCCACGCTATTACTGACCCACTGCGAAACCAGTCGTGCTGAAGGATGTTACAAGCACCAGAACGTTCTCCACGGTGTCTCCAGACTGTGTCAGGTCTGTCACATGTGCTCATCCCATCCGTAAAGGGCACAGGGCGCCAATGTCGAATCTGCCAATCTTGGTGTTCTTTGGCAAATGCCAATCGCCCTGCACGGTGTTGTCGGAATATTTATGCTGTCTTCGATTAACAGTCTATATTATTTATGTAAATACATTTGAATCTGTAGGGAAGGAGATTCTAATCTATTATCATAAATATCCAGCTAAAAAGAGCTCGTGATCTGCGCTAAGTTAGACAACAAAAAGAAGGCAGTAGTGAATCAAAATATATATTTATTAAATAATAATAATAATACAGTGCAAACTAATATATAAAAAACATTTGTGACAAATGAAATTCAATTCAATTATATGCAAAATTTTAAGAAAGTCAAAGTAATCTAGAATATATATATTTACTACACTCCCTTATTATGATAATATTCAAAATAAATGTGGAGCCCCAGTTATGAGTCTACAACACAATGAAAGCCAGATATCCCTCAAAGGAAGGAAAACCAAGCAAAGGGGCGTCCCCATTACAGAGATCACCAAATCCACCATATTAAGTGGCCCCTATGTCAAGATCCCGCTTTTTAGAAGCTTTAAGGATGTGACGGGGAGAACCTAAGCCCGTTATCCATCCACAGACAGCAGTTTTTTTTTTTTTAATCGAAAGCCCAAAGTCCTTGCTTTCTCATCCCGTGCAACAAAGTCGTGCAGCGTGCCACACAAAACGTGCGCTGGGTTGCCGTCTATCGCAGGCCCTCTCCATGAGAAAAGGGCCCTCCACAAACCATTCCCTATCCCTCCGGCCCAGAAGGCACCTGCAAGGGACGGGGACAAGTGGCAACCCTCAGCCGAAGCCAAGTGTATGTCCATCTATGCTCCCGGCTTTCCACAGACAGCTGTTTCGGGTGTTGCCCTCATCAGTGTGGAGTAGGATTCTGGCTAACCGGGAGCAATGCCTTGGAGACTACTCAAACACAACAATAGCTGATCTCAGGGAGACCAGCCACAAAAACACAGTGGAGCCTCATTTAAGAGTCTCAACACAGCAATCCAAAGTGCAAAGCTCCCTGGGAAACAGTAATATGCAAAATAAATGTGCAGCCCCAGTATTGGGTTTACAACACAATGAAAGCCAGGTTTTCCCCGTCACATCCTTAAAGCCTGTAAAAAGGCGGGATCTTGACATAGGGGCCACTTAATATGGTGGATTTTGTGATCTACCTGGGAAACTGGCTCTACAAAAATATCACATGATCTACCCCATCAAGTGAACAGCGTAAAAGAAACAAATAAAAATTAAGCAAAAACATAATATCAAACAGAAAGTCGTATGTAGCTCAAAATGGTGGCAATAAAAACGTCACATCATCACACAAAAAAACAAGCCCTCACACAAGACCATAGCCAGAAAAATAAAAAAAATATGGCTTTAAGAAAATGGCAACACAAAAACATGTTTTTTTTTCTAAAAATGTTTATTGTGTAAAAGTAAAAATTACAAAAAATAGACATATTTGGTATAGCTACATCCGTAATGACCGGATCTACAAAAATATCACCTGATCTACCCTATCAAGTGAACGGTGTAAAAAACAAAATCTAGAAAAATGACACCAAACTGCTTTTTTGTGAGTTCACCTCCCAAAAAATGAGATCAAAAGCTGCCAGAAAGCCAAATGTAGTCCAAATTGGTGCCAATAAAAACTACAGCATGTCCCACAAAAAATAGGTCGCACACAGGTCAGTCAACAAAAAAATTTGAAAGTTATCGCTCTTAAAAACCATGACAGAAAATTCCATGTTAGAAAATCCAGATGCTGCTCCTTTCCTTCTGAGTCCTGGCGTATCCCCAAATAATAGTTTATGACCACAATTGGTGTTACTGTATTCAGGAGAAATGGGTAGCAAATTGTGGGGGGATATTCTCCTTTTTTATTTTGTGAAAAAGAAAGTTTGGGCCTAAAGCACCATTTTCTTCCACCATTTTTCATTTTCGCAGCCAAGGCTTATAAATTCTATGAAACGCCTGTTTGATCAATTGCTCGCTACACCCCTTAAAAATTCCTTGGGTGGTGTAGTTTACAAAATATGGTCAGTAGGTGTAGTTGTGATTTTTCACTGTGGGGATACCTCAGGGTGTCTTCAAATGCAGCATAGCGCCCCAAGACCATTCCAGCTAACTCTACCCTCCAAAAACCATATGGCGCTCCTTGCCTTCTGAGCCCTGCCGTGTGCCCATACAGCGGGTATACGTGTGATGTTTCTGTAAACTGCAGAATCAGGGAAATAAATATTGAGGTTTGGTTTGTTGTTAACCCTTGATGTGTTACAGGAAAAAAATTGATTAAAATGGAAAATCTGCAAAAAAAATTAACATTCTGAAATTTCACCACTATTTTGCTTTAATTCCTGTGAAATACTTAAAGGGTTAAAAACATTTTTAAAACGGGGGGCGTGGCCTGAAGCTAGAGGAGAGCGGACGTGTGTTCACTCAGCTCCTGCTCATCTTCCTTTGAAATATAGCAAAACGGTGCCCTAACTGGCTCAAACCTATCGATACCCTGCTGGGTGTTCTTCGAACCTTTGTGTGATCCCCCTGTGGACTCCGATGGGCTCCCGCCCGAACTTACTGCTGCGGCCTACTTCACCAGGCTTCCCATTGCAGCCGCGGGATAAATTTCAAGCAACAGGCCGGACCGCTCCTCCTGGCTGTGCTACGCTGGGAGACCCAGGAACAGGGAGACCCGTGGGACCCGGCTCCTCACCGCTACTTACCCTCCACATAGACCGGTGAGTCCCGGCACCGTGCCTGTAACTGGTGACCGGACAAAGTGACAGCCTGCTTGGCGTGCGGATCCGCCATTACTGCCCCTGCCCTGCAGGCAGACGCCACGTGGCCACCCGGTGTCTCCTCTTTTCTGCAAAACCTGTATACTTGGTGAGCTGGACCGGCACCTTTCAGTTCTTCTGAGCAAAAGCCTACTCAGGTCAGTTAACCCTCCCTGTCCAAGTCTTCTTGAAGGACAATATTTTTGGGAGCCTCCTGCTCCAATTTTTCTAAGGACTAGTTCCGGACTGGTCTGCGGTTGACCCTCTACTTATAATTTTTCAGTTGGGAGTAGTGATTCTCCAATTTTTATCAGGACTGGTACTACTGGCCCGCACCCCTACGTAGTTGCCTATAGCAACACATCGGTGAACCACTGGTGATTACTCTCTTATCCGATATAGTTGCTCTTCGCCTTTTGTTTTACCTCTTCAGTGCACAACGCATATTTATGTAGCCCTTTAGGTGCGGGTGAAGGAGAACCCTCATAATCTGCTCCAATGTGTGCTGGCACTGCTGCCGTTTCTAACAATATGGTCAAAATTGGGAAGCCAGAGGTCTTTACCACTCCCAAGCAGTTTACCACTCCCAAGCAGAAGAAGACACAAACGGACATGGAAAAATTTTTGCGAAAAAATCGCCCCATGCTAAACATGATCCTGTACTCCTTCCCCTGGTCTCCCGCTCGCATGACCCGTCTGAACAATCAGATGCTGAAAGCGAAAATCTGGACCGCACACAAACAAAAGATGCTCAGCTGGTCACCTCCCAAAATCTTTCCAACGGATTATTGAAAATGCTCTTCAACCTGTTCTGTCAGAACTCTCAGATATTAAGAGCGACCTTAGGGAGCTGGGGGTAGGAGTGGAAAAGCTAGAGGAAAATCAAGCCTCTCTGATCGCCTACGGGAGGCGTCCACAGAAACATTTCACACTATCCAAGCCAGAATGAATAATCTCCTAGCATATGTGGAGGATCAAGACAACCGGGGTAGAAGAAACAACCTCCAGTATCAAAGGTGTCCCAGAATCTTCCTCAGAATCTTCGATCGTGGACCTCACTTATTCCATCTTAAGACCGCTACTTGATCCTGATGTCGCGCCTAACCTGACCTTGGAAAGAGCTCACAGGGCCTTAAGGAACAGGCCTAAAGAAGGCGAACCTCCCAGGGATATCATATGCAAAATTTTGCTCTCTTCCCATAGGGATGCCATACTCAAAGCGGCTAGAGAAAGAGGGGAGGTGGTTTTTGAAGGAGCTAAACTATCCTTTTTCCAAGACCTGTCGCCAGTCACTTTGAATAAAAGACGGCAGATGAAACCGGTCACGGAAGCTCTGAAATCCAAGGGAATCAGATATCGTTGGTTGTTCCCTTTTGGACTTTCCTTCACCCTGCAAGGATCCACAAGAATCATACGTAGACCGGACGGCCTCGTGCCCCTGTGCGATGCTATTGGCCTTCTCCCCTCTGCGATTCCTTCATGGCTCCAGATCACGGACATGACGGATCTTCCTGCCATTCCTGAAGCTGCCCCGTGGAAGCCTGTCAGAGGTCGCCAATCCAGACGCAGACTACATGATGCGGCAGATTAACCTTTATCCTTTTTCTTTCTTTGAGTAGCATTTGTGAATATGTTTAGTTTGCTGGGTAGCATGCAGTATTTATTTATTTTTTTTTTTTTTTTCTTTCACCATGCTTATATGACTACCCTATCCTCTTGTGCCTGGTCTTGTTTGGTCCTGAGTCAACCTGAAGCGCTGCAGGGGCTATACAGTCAACTAGGCTCGCTGGCATATTCGCTTCTTCCTGACTCCGAGGCCTGGAGACACGGTACGGGAGGCGGTTGTTGTGGCAGCGCAATGTCACTTTTGTTACTAATTCTAGGGTTCTCCTTATACTCCCTACCGTTCTTGCACCTACACTTGTATTAGAATATTAACCTTTCTTCTCTCTCGTTAGCTATTCTTGCTATAGCACTTGTACTGACGACTTGTTATTTCTCTTTGCAATGGCTGAGATTGTTGTTACCTCTTGGAACGTCCGGGGATTGAACTCACCACAGAAGAGGTCACGCGTGTTTCAACACCTCAGATCGCTACATTCAGACATTTCAATCTTTCAAGAGACACATTTCAAACGGGGTAAGATTCCCAATCTCCCTCTCACATACTTTTCACAATGGTACCATTCCTCCCACGCATCCTCTAAATCCAGAGGGGTCAGTATTGCTATTCAGAAGTCCATGCCTTTCACGCTACAGAATAGCATGATTGACCCAGAAGGCAGATACCTTTTCCTGAAAGGGTTGTTGGCAAATACCTTGGTTACCGTCGCAGGTGTCTATGCCCCCAATTCCGGGCAGATACCCTGGCTTATCGACGCCCTTACTAAACTACAATCTTTCAGGGAAGGTCTCCTTATTGCGGGCGGTGATTTGAACGTGGCATTGGAACCCCTTTGGATTCCACGGCCAAATCATCCTCCATGTCGCACAGGCAGCTCAGGGCTCTTGGGAAGAAACTGAAATGCTTGCATTTGATTGATATCTGGAGACTTTCCCATCCTCATGACAGGGACTACACACATTACTCAGAAGTCCATAGGTCCTACCATAGGATAGATTACCTCTTTATGCAATCCTCTGCTCTATCCCTGCTCAGAAGCACCAATATTGGTAACATCGGCATCTCCGACCACGCCCCTGTCTCTCTCTCTGTTATTATTGAGTCACTGCCTAAAAGAATGTATACGTGGCGGTTCAATGAATCGCTTCTAAAATCCTCTACGCACAAAAAAAGGATCTCTGAGATTTTGACAAACTATTTTAAGGACAATCTCTCACCAGAAGTCTCCCTCCGATTATATGGGAAGCCCATAAGTCAGTAGTTAGAGGGGAACTGATAGCTTTGGGCACGCACATTAAAAAGCAGAGACAGAGACAGGTAGACGACTTACTACAACGGATTTCTGATTTAGAGCTTATGCATAAAACTTCCTTTTCTGTCGAAGTCCTTGCTGAGCTATCCACAAACAGGGACAAACTGAACCAATTGCTTAACTTTAAAGCTTCTAAGGCGTATTTGCACGCCAAACATAAAATATACCTGCATGGGAACAGAGGCTCTAGGCTCATGGCAGCCATGGCCAAACGGAGGCGCGAGCAGTTGTTTATTAGAGAAGTGACTATCTCTGGGGGAGGTATATCCGCTGATACGAAGGTCATAGCGGCCCAATTTGAGAAATTTTACTCTTCTCTTTACAATTTGAGGTCGCATGAGGGATCCCGGGATCGTTTAAATAGGATGAGTTTAATAAAGGGCTTCCTTGATTCGGTTCGGTTACCGTCCCTGTCTGACGCCCAACAATTACACTTAGCATCTCCATTCACTATCCAGGAACTCAACCTAGCCCTAAAAAGCTCGCCCCCAAACAAGAGTCCAGGCCCAGACGGGTTACCAATATCTTACTACAGATCCTTTTCTGAAATTCTTCTCCCCATCTCCTTCTATCCTTTAATTCCGCTGCGATCTATAGGAATTTTCCCTCTCAATCTCTGGAAGCACACATAACTGTTTTGCCCAAAGAGGGAAGGATCCTAAATTATGCAGTAGTTACAGGCCCATTTCTCTGCTGAATGCAGACATTAAACTCTATGCTAAACTGATAGCGAACCGCCTTTCAGTCTCTTCTACCGTCTTTGATTGATAATGAGCAAGTGGGTTTCATTAAAGGCAGAGAGGGCAAAGAAAATACTCTGCGTATTCTACATCTGATTCAATATGCAAGGGAGAGGCGGGTCCCCATGGCCCTTCTTTCTACGGATGCCGAAAAAGCATTCGATAGAATCGACTGGCTATTTATGGAGCAGGTGTTGGTTAAGTTTGGCTTTCCAGGTCCGCTTATTTCAGCGATTCTCGCTCTTTACACCAACCCTTCAGCGTCCATACGTTTGAATGGTACTCTATCTGCTTCGTTCCGTATTGCTAATGGGACGAGGCAGGGTGCCCGCCTCTCCCTTGCTGTTTGTCTTAACCATGGAAACGCTTATCCAACGCATTAAGCAGGACCGCGTATTAAAGGGGTTACCATTGGCAACACCTGTAACTCGACTGCAGCATATGCTGATGACCTGTTGGTCATCACTTCCAACCCAGATGTTTCCTTTCCAGTTCTCTCCTCTATATTTGATGAGTATATGGCTGTTTCCAATTTTAAAATAAACGCTTCGAAATCGGAGGCCATTAATATATCTTGCCCCAAGAATATGCTTTCCCGTGCGAAAGAGGGGTCCCCTTTTCAATGGTCAAATTCCTCCATTAAATATCTTGGGATCCTGCTCTCCCCCACCCCAACTAATTGGTATTCGCTGAACTATGCCCCACTTCTATCCCAGCTACGCGGTGTAATCGATTCTTGGAAGATCCCATACATTTCCTGGATAGGTAGGGTAAACCTCTTAAAAATGATGGTGGTACCTAAAATACTTTATCTCCTCCAAACTCTCCCTATATATTTGCCTAAGTCCTTTTTCAAACAGTTGAGATCGATGTTTTTGAGATATATCTGGAATGGGAAGATGTGCAGGATAGCATACAGCGTAATGGCTAGACCCAAGGATAAGGGCGGAATTGGTCTGCCGGACGTTGAGCATCTGTACAAGGCCATTCAGCTATCTCGGATCATTGACTGGTATAAACACCTTTCTCCCAAAAGGTATGTTAAAATAGAAGAAACAATTGCGGGCTTTTCCTGACACAAGCAGTGGTAGGAATAGGGACGGGTTCCAAACTTCCTTCATCCACTCCGTTACTAACCAAAGCACCCCTCACTGTTTGGGCTGCGGTTCACGCTACCACGGACATGTGGCGACATCCCTCCCCTTACTGACTTTGGGCGACCTATTAGGCTTGTCGGAGTCATTTGGCTCACACTGGATGGATAAACAACGTACCTTCAAAAATATAAAGTGGTTGACATTGTTTTGGACGGGAACTTCCCAGATTTTGACACATTAAAGGCACGTCTCCTGACTCTCACCTAGATAGTCTAACTTACCAGACTCTCGCCCAGGGATATCAGAGTATTGAGTCCCCAAAACAATTGGAAAGAGAACTTTTCAGCTTTGAGAAATTGGCTACCGTTTCCTCCAACCCACCTAAACTTATCTCTACACTCCGTAAACTACTTGTTAAGCCGCATACCGAAATAGCTCCGTCCTACATAAATGCTTGGGAGAGGGAGCTCCAGGTAACCTTTACACCAGACAGTGTCTCGGATATTCTTTCGCATGCCTGTGGTCCCTCCCGTTGCATCACGCTTCAGGAAACGTCCTACAAATTAGTTAGCCGCTCGTATAAAACACCGGCTTCTCTCCACCAAATGTACCCTCTTGTTCCTAACTCTTGCTGGAGATGTGGGGCCTCTGAGGGGACATACAGGCATGTTTGGATGGAATGTCCGCTGATTATTGACTTCTGGTCTGGGGTATCGGCGGTGTTATTGCGGGTGTGCCCGAACTCTCCGGCGCTCACCCCCATTATGCTTTTTCTAAATGTTCTCCCAGAGGCCACGCACGTTTATAATGTCACGTTATGGAGGTATCTGATTCTTACTGCTAAAAGCATGATCCCTCTCTATTGGAAACAGTCATCTCCTCCCTCACTCTCTCATTGGCTAGCTAAGACGCAGCAGGTAGCGGTCTTGGAAGGTATGTGCGCTCACTCTGCCAAAGCTCTGAGCAAATATGAGAAAATTTGGAAGCCGTGGCTCACTTACTACAATAGCTCTGACATGCACCAACTCACTCACTGCGACTCTGGCTCCTCTGAGGTTACCCCCGGACGTTCCAAGTGTAGTCGTATCCTGTGTGTCTTGCCGTCGCGAATCCTTTACCTGATGCTTTATACCTGATAGCACTTTTTAAGTACTGCTCGTTTTGGTCTTCACAGACCTTATTGTTCCTGGACTTTTATTTATGCCGTGGTTCACTCGATGTTATTATCCGATGTCAACACATTTGTGCAATATATGTTGCTAATTTATGCCTTGGTTTTTGACATTCTGGACTATGTATGTTTATTTCTTACAAATAAAGAATGAATAAAAAAAAATAATAAAATTACATTACTAAAATGATGCCAACATAAAGTAGACATATGGTGAATGTTAATGAGTATTTTATGAGGTATCACTATCTGTCTTAAAAGCAGAGATTCAAACTTAGAAAACAGTGATTTTTTTAAAATTTTCGTAAACTTTTGGAATATTTTATAAATATAGGTGAAATATATTGACTCAAATTTACTATTAACCACCTCTGGGCCGCTGCACACAGATACGCGTGATCGCGGCGGCCCAGTTACAAGATTTCCTGTGAGCGCGCGCTCACAGGATTGCGTTGGCAGGAAGTTTAACTACAGCCTGCCAGCACTGATCATGCGCTGGCAGGCTGTAGTAGTTAAAAAATCGCATATCAGACGCTGTTTTGTTAACAGCGTCTGATATGCCTAGCTGCTGCTCCTCTGGTGGTCCCTTTTGCTTGGGACCACCAGAGGAAACATATGTAAGTGCACCAATCACCACACAGACCCCACCACCCCCCCCATCCACCCCACCCCCCATCACTGATTAACCCCTGATCACCCCATGTCACCCCCTGTCACCCCCCGTCACTAATCACCACCTGTAAGGCTTATTCAGACGTCCGTATGTGTTTTGCGGATCCACGGATCTGCGGATCCGCAAAGCACGGACACCGGCAATGTGCTTTCCGCATTTTGCGGATCCGCACATTGCCAAAACTATATAGAAAATGCCTTTTCTTGTCTGGACAAGAATAGGACATGCTCTATCTTTTTGCGGAGCTGCGGCCGGATGTTTCGTGGCTGAAACCCGGAAGTTCGCGGCTGCAGCTCCACAAATGCTGATGCAGAGAGCACATAGTGTGCTCTCCGCATCACTGCCGGCCCCATTCATACTGAATGGGTCCGCAGCTATTCCGCAGAATTGCGGAATAGATGCGGACATTTTTGCGGATCGTGTGAATGGGGCCTTACTCGCAAGCACTCCTATGTCCTCCCTCTTTTTTTGCCACATTTTTGGGCAGGGATTTTTCATCCACATTGATCGATGCGAATGAGGAAATCTGTGCCGTTAATTTTCTTTCAGCCCAGAGGCTGAACGGAAAAAATCTCATTACCTGTATGCTCAATATAAGGAGAATAGCAGAAACTCCTAATGCTGGCCATACGTGTAATGATTGTGGAGACCCTCAAATGCCAGGGCAGTACAAATACGCCCACATGTGACCCCATTTTAGAAAGACACCCTAAGGTATTCCGTGAGGGGCATGGCGAGTTCATAGAAGATATTTTTTTTGGCACAAGTTAGTGGAAATTGTTTTTTTTTTTCTTACAAAGTCTAATATTCCACTAACGTGACAAAAAATATGTTTTACATGAACTCACCATACCCCTCACGGAATACCTTAGTGTCTTCTTTCTAAAATGGGGTCACTTGTAGGTATTTATACTGTCCTGTCATTTTAGGGGCCCTAAAGCGTGAGAAGAAGTCTGAAATCCAAATGCGTAAAATGCTCCTGTGAAATCCTAAAGGTACTCATTGGAATTTGGGCCCCTTGCGCATCTTGGCTGCAAAAAGTGTCACTTGTGCGGTATCGCCGTACTCAGGAGAAGTAGGGCGATGTGTTCTGGGGTGTATTTTTACATATAACCATGCTGGGTGTGAGAAATATCTCTGTAAATGACAACTTTTTAAATTTTTTTATACAAAGTTGTCAGTTTACAGAGATATTTCTCTCACCCAACATGGGTATATGTAAAAATACACATTGCCCTACTTCTCCCGAGCATGGCGATACCACGTGTGCCACTTTTTTGCAGCCTAGGTGCGTAAAGGGGTGGAAAGTCCAACGAGTACCTTTAGGCTTTACAGGGCTGCTAACAATTTAGCCCCGCCCAAAATGCCAGAACAGTAAACACACCCCACAAAAGACCCCATTTCGGAAAGTAGACACCCCGAGGTATTCACTGAGGGGCATAGTGAGTCTGAGGGAGATTTTATTTTTTTTTGCCAGAAGTTAGCAGAAATTGAAACTTTATAAAAAAAAAAATCCTCAGAAAGTTAACGCTAACTTGAAAAAAAATGATACATGAACTCACCATGCACCTCCGCGAATACTTTGGGGTGTCTTCTTTCTAAAATGGTGTCATTTGGGGGTATTTATACTTTCCTGACATTCTAGCACCTGAAGAAACATGACAGGTGCTCAGAAAGTCAGAGCTGCTTCAAAATGCCGAAATTCACTTTTTTGCACCATAGTTTGTAAACGCTATAACTTTTACCCAAACCAATAAATATACACTTATTGCATTTTTTTTAATCAAAGACATGTAGAACAATACATTTAGAGAAAAATGTATATAGAAATGTAGTCTTTTTTGAAAAATTTTACAACAGAAAGCGAAAAATGTCATTTTTTTGCAAAAATGTTGTTACATTTTTATTAATAGCAAAAAAAGTAAAAATGTCAGCAGCAATGAAATACCACCAAATGAAAGCTCTATTAGTGAGAAGAAAAGGAGGTAAAATTCATTTGGGTGGTAAGTTGTATGACGGAGCAATAAACGGTGAAAGTAGTGTAGTGCAGAATTGTAAAAAGTGGTCTGGTCATTAAGGGTGTTTAAGCTAGGGGGGCTGAGGGGGTTAACATGAAGTTCAATGTGTCACGAGTAAAAAGTCTCTGAACGGCTTGGATAAGTAAAAGCATTCCAAAGTTATTACCACGTAAAGTGACACGTCAGATTTGCAAAATTAGGCCTGGTCAGGAAGGGGGCAAATGGCCAGGTCTGGAAGTGGTTAATGATCAACAGCATAAAAACCTCTCCTGTGGTCACCACTATTCACAATGCTAGTGGTGCCCAAAAATAAGTGTAAAAAAAAAAAACTACAGACCATACCAAAGGATTTGAAAAGAAAAGGTCTGAGTGAGGAGAACAAGGGTTCAATTTTTAGCTTTATTGGCAGAGGTACACTGTCCGTTAGGTTGCTTCCATCCTTAAGACAACAGTTCACGATAGCAAGGTCAAGCAGCAAAAATAAATCTTAGTCTTAGCTGGGGTGAAATGCACAGCGAGAACGGTTCAAAACAGGTTTCTAGAGGCCAGGCTTAAGTCACGCAAAGCTTGAAAAAGCCCTTCTTCAATGAGAAGTAAAGAAGTGCTAGACTGAAGTTTGCAAGACCACAGGGATTGGACCATAGAAGACATAGAAGAGTGAAGTCATCTAGCTCCTGGTTGTGTTATGGTAAGATGGAGACCTGAGAGACCTACAAGCTACAGTGTCCCACATCCACTGTGAAATTTGGTGCAGGATCGGTGATGATTTGGGGGTGTTTTAGCAAAGGTATTATCGAATGAAACATGATTTCTTCTGCTCTGACAATGTTCCTCAACTCTGAAGATTGTTTTTTCAGTGGGATAATGCCCCATGTTACACGACCAGGTCAATCAAGGTGTGGCTTAAAGACCTCCAGGTCATAACCATGTCATTGCCAGCCCAATGTTCAGACCTGAACTCTATTGAAAACCTCTGGAATGTGATCAAGAGGAAGATGAATGGTCATAAGCCATCAAACAAAGCCAAACAGTTTTAACTACTGCACAAGGAGATGCTTAAAGGGCTTCTGTCACAACCCAAACCCCCCACAAAAATAATTTTTCATTTTTGAACTTAATATAATCGCTATTGTCCGCCGATTCCATATATACCGCTCTACCTCGGTCTGTGCCTTCATTTCTTTAAAAATAGTAGGGAGGTTACTTGCGGGTAGCCACCGGATCCTCCGTCTACAAAAACGCCCTCCTCCACTTAATTGACAGGGCCACCGAGTGCTCTCCTCCTCCGACTGGCCCTGTCTGCAGTTTAAATCCCGCGCCTGCGCCGTATCGGTCTTCATTCGGCGCAGGCGCTCTGAGAGAAGGACGCTCGCTTGGCTGCTCCTTCCTCAGTGTGCCTGCACCGATGACGTCAGCCCTACACCCGGAAGAGAAGACCAACTTGCTGGTAGTGAAGAAATTAGCATATGACAAAATTACTATTTTTAAAGAAATTAAGGCACAGACCGAGGTAAGAGCGGTATATATGAAATCATGTGGAAAATAGCGATTTTATTAAGTCCAAAAATGAAAATTATGTTTGGGGGTGACAGAAGCCCTTTAAAGTTTCCGAAAAGCAATAGGAAAGGCTAGTGCCAAGTATGCCAAGACATACGAAAGCTGGGATTATCTGATGGAATAGTGATATCTAGACTTCTCTTAAATTGAAATATTAGTAATTGAAATATTAGTACTCTTATATTTATAAATGAATATGAAGTTGTTTTCTAAGCATTATTTGAGATCTGATATTACTGGAAAGGTTTCATTATTGTGACTAGCCGGAGCCAGGATTTGAAAACTGCCTGGTGGGGTTTTCTTGTACAGCGAGAGTAAAACCAAAATCATAGGATCAAGGAACACATCCAACAAAAGGGGATCTTGTGTGGAACAGTTGTTGAAAAACATGGTCACAGAAGAATGTCAAAATGGCTCCAGACAAACCTGCAGAAGAATACAGTGCTGATGCTCCAACTAAGGTGTCCTAATGCACAACTTATAGTTCCTTAGCATAGCTATGTAGCAGATTAAAAAGGTAGTACTCCAGGGGAACAGAACACTAGATCACTGAGCGGTGAAAAACATTGCTTAGTCAGATGAATGAGATTTCTAGAGTTCAGATTTCCAGAGATTTCCATAGTGTTAACAGTTCAGGCTGGCGGCATGAAGTAATAGTGTGGGAAAAGTTTTCATGGCACCCTCTGGGTCCTGTGATACCTGTGGATGGGCGTTTGGACCGTATGGCTTAACTAAGCATTAAGTTCAACCAAGTACATCCCTTCATGACTGCTGTTTACCCTATAGCATAGGAAAGCTTTCAGCAAGACAGTGCACCATGACTAGTGTTGAGCGTGAATATTCAAATTGCGAATTTTTATCGCGAATATCGGCACTTTGAGAATTTGCGAATATTTCGAATATAGTGATATATATTCGTAAAAACGAATATTCGTTTTTTTTTTGTTTTGTTTTTTTCATCTGAACCCATTACCTAGTATACCTACCTGCTTCTTGCTTGTGGGCCAATCTGAGAAGGCTGCAATATTGTAGTCTGTATTAGTGATGTCCCGAACTATTCGCCGGCGAACAGTTCCCGGCGAACATAGCTTGTTCGCTGTCACGCAGCGGGCGAACACATGCATGTTCCGTCCGCCCCTATACATCATCATTGAGCAAACTTTGACCCTGTACCTCACAGTCAGCAGACACATTCCAGCCAATCAGCACTCCTCCCTCCCAGACCCTCCCATCTCCTATCAAAAGCAAGGACAGCATCCATCTTAGATTCATTCTGAAGCTGCAGTGTTAGTTAGAGCAGGAGAGTGCTGCTGAATTAATATAGGGATTCTAGGGAAAGCGTTAGCTACTAGTGTTCTGTGTCCACTCCAGTCCTCAAAGACTCATCTGCTGTAAGGACAGCGTCCTTACAGCACCCCAAAAAGCCCTTTAGGGCTGGTACATCAGTCTGCTTTTTTTTTTATATATATATATTATATTGCAGTTGCCTGCCCGTGTGTAGAGGCCGCAGGCCCACAGACTGTAGTGTGCCCACTGCCAGTGCCCACCACTCATACCGTGTGACACAGGACTTGCATAAAAAGGCATTTAATTTTTACACTTTAATCTAATTTCAGTTGCCTGCTTGCTGCCAGTGTGTGTCAGGCCCACAGACTGTAGTGTGCTCCACTGCCAGTGCCTATCACTCATACTGGGTGGCACAGTAGCTTGCCGATAAATAAGGCATTTAATTTTTACCCTTTAATCTAAGGTTAGTTGCCTGCCAGTGTGTGTCAGGCCCACTTCCACTAACTGTGGTGTGCCCACTGCCACTGCCCTCCACTCATACCGGGTGGCACAGTAGCTTGCCGATAAATAAGGCATTTAATTTTTACCCAATAATCTAAGGTCAGTTGCCTGCCAGTGTGTGTCAGGCCCACTTCCACTGACTGTAGTGTGCTCACTGCCAGTGCCCACCACTCATACCGGGTGGCACAGTACCTTGCACGCATAGTACCACTAATCAAAAAAAAATGACAGGCAGAGGCAGGCCACACTCGCAGGGGCGTCGTGGTGCTGTGATTTCCTTTGGCCCTAGAATAATGCCCAGTGTTCAGAGGCCACGTACCCTGAACTCAAAAAATTCTGAGCACATAGTTGACTGGCTTACACAGGACATCCACCTTCTACAGCTTCCGCCGGAACCCTGACGCACCATCCTCCTCCAGCTCAGCTTCGGGCACCTCTCAAGTTACCACGCTCCCGCCCGCCGCCACCACCACCAGGACTAGCACCACAGCCGCTTCATTTGATCTGTCAGAGGATTTATTTACACATCAGTTGAAACAAATGAGTGATGTGCAACCATTATTGCCAGAGGATGTAGATAACAGGGATATGTCTCGGTCAGGCAGCATTACACACATGGACGTACGGTGTGATGATGATGATGTTGTACCCCCTGCTGCTTCCTTTGCTGAGTTGTCAGATATAAGTGAAGCGGTTGATGATGACGATGTGTCCGTGGATGTCACGTGGGTGCCCGCTCGAAGAGAAGAAGAACAGGGGGAAAGTTCAGATGGGGAGACAGAGAGAATGAGGAGACGAGTTGGAAGCAGGGGGAGGTCGTCGCAAGGCACTAGTGGCACAGTCAGACAGCATGTATCGGCACCCGGGGTCAGCAAGACAGCACGCCAATCAACGCATGCTGTTGCCACCACCAGAATGCCGTCATTGCAAAGCTCAGCAGTGTGGGATTTTTTTTGTGTGTCTGCCTCTGATAACAGCGATGCCATTTGCAACCTATGCCAAAAGAAACTGAGTTGTGGGAAGTCCAACACCCACCTAGGTACAACTGCTTTGCAAAGGCACATGATCTCACATCACAAACGCCTATGGGATCAACACATGAGTACAAGCAGCACACAAACTCAAAGCCACCATGCCCCTCCTGGTCCAGCATCTTCAGCCACGTCAACCACTGCTGTCCTCCTTGCCCCCTCTTAACCACCCGCCACTCTGCCTCTCACCTTCAGCAGTTCCTGCTCATCTGCCCACAGTCAGGTGTCTGTCAAGGACATGTTTGAGTGTAAAAAGCCAATGTCACAGAGTCACCCGCTTTCCCGGCGTCTGACAGCTGGCTTGTCGGAACTCTTAGCCCGCCAGCTTTTACCATACAAGCTGGTGGAGTCTGAGGCCTTCAAAAAATTTGTAGCTATTGGGACACCGCAGTGGAAGGTACCCGGACGAAAAAAAAATTCACAAAAGGCAATCCCCAACCTGTACTCTATTGTGGAAAAGGAAGTCATGGCATCTCTGGCACACAGTGTTGGGGCAAGGGTCCATCTGACCACTGATACCTGGTCTGCAAAGCACGGTCAGGGCAGGTATATCACGTACACTGCGCATTGGGTAAACCTGCTGACGGCTGACAAGCATGGAATGCGTGGCTCTGCAGCGGAGTTGGTGACACCGCCACGACTTGCAGGCAGGCCTGCTGCCACCTCCTCTACTCCTCCTACTCCATCCTCTCTCGCTAACCTTCTCGGCTGAGTCCTCTTCTGCTGCTGCGTCTTGCTCCACATCAACTGCACCTCTCCCAGCTCCCCAGGGGCTATTCCACATCCCGGATACGACAGTGTCACGCCGCCTTGGGGTTGACTTGCCTGAAAGCAGAGAGTCACACCGGACCAACACTCCTGTCCACACAGGTGGATCAGTGGCTGACCCCGCACCAACTGGAGATCGGCAAAGTGGTGTGTGACAACGGAAGCAATCAGTTGGCGACATTGAATTTGGGCAAGTTGACATATGTGCCGTGCATGGCACATGTGTTGAATCTGATCGCATAACGCTCGTGTGTAAGTACCCAGGCTTACAGGACGTCCTCAAGCAGGCCAGAAAGGTGTGTGGCCATTTCAGGTGTTCCTACACGGCCATGGCGCACTTTTCCGATATTCAGCGACGAAACAACATGCCAGTGAGGAGCTTGATTTGCGACAGCCTGACAAGTTTGAATTCAACACTCCTAATGTTCGACCGCCCGCTCCAACAAGAAAAAGCCGTCAACGAGTATTTGTATGACCGGGTGCTAGGACAGCCTCTGCGGAGCTGGGTATTTTTGCCACGTTACTGGACGCTCATGTGTAATGCCTGTAGGCTCATGCGTCCTTTTGAGGAGGTGACAAACCTAGTCAGTAGCACCGAAGGCACCATCAGCGACCTCATCCCATTTGTTTTCTTCCTGGAGCGTGCCCTGCGTGCTGGATCAGGCTGTAGATGAGCGTGAAGAGGAGAGAGTTGTGGTCACCATCACCACCAGTAACAGCCTTATCATAATCGCTTGCTGGACCTGCGGCAACGCTGGAAGAGGAGTCTGAGGAAGAGGAGTCAGAGGAGGAATGTGGCTTTGAGGAGGAGGAAGACCAACCACAGCAGGCATCCCAGGGTGCTCGTTATTGTCACCTATCTGGGACCCGTGGTGTTGTACTGTGGCTGGGGGAAGAACAGACCTTCAATGACATCAGTGACGAGGAACGGAAATGAGTAGCTCGGCATCCAACCTTGTGAAAATGGGGTCTTTCATGCTGTCATGTCTGTTGAGGGACCCTCGTATAAAAAGGATGAAGGAGAACGACCTGTACTGGGTGGCCACGCTACTAGACCCCGGTATACAGATATAACGACAGCAGCCAAGGTGATAATGCTTAAATGGTTTAAACTCGTGTTTATTGATTCACGTGCGGCAGTAACTGTATGACGTCCGGCAAGTATTCAGATACTTCATCAGATACTACATGAAAGAAATACATACATAGAGGTCAGTGCACATCGATAGTACAGAAATGAATGAAACAGTGACAGTATATAGTTACAAGGTATGTATCACACTGAACATCAAGGGTCATAAATGAGGAGTAACGTGCACCATAGGTCCATATGCAGTTTCAGTCCGAATATATCCAATGATGGATCTTTTATAGGTTCTGATAGGCTAGGGCTCAGAGAGTCCTAGGACATGATGACAGGTATCTCATGTTATATTATCTATATAGTTTAAGAAAAGTTAAGGAAGAATATCCACTTCCTAATAATCAGTCATCAATTTGGTAGTTATAACAGGCTGTAAGAAGCAATATATAATAACATCTGGACAATGAAAATATGTTGTAGAGATCTAAAACAATTTTTAAAGCATCTATGTGCATACTGGCATATATATATACAAATTACTAGAGCAAGCAGGACTTGTAAAGGCTATTGTGACTTACCTATGCCGCAGACTTGAAAAGTGGTTGTGGAAAGTGGACGCAGAAGGTAGTTACATGTATATAGCATGTTTAGAGTTGTGTAGGCGTCTGGAAAGCGTGGAGAAGCAGGGAAATTTATATTATTCTGCGCCAATTGAAATGAGGTGTGGTTGAGGCAGGAAGAGGTGTGGTACATATGACCGGAAGTGGATGCGTGTCACACTGGACCGCATCTAAACTCGTGTCATATGGGTCTAAATATGGCTAAAATGGGGTGGTGGAGCTGTGAAGAGAGAAGGGTGGGGGGAGAGAGAGGCGTCCCCGGATTTGGGGATCAGTGTGGGGCGCTGTGATCCTGCGCTGCAGTGGAGCCGTTAGTCGGAGGTAGCATGCGTCCACTGTGGAACGCATGACAAGTCGTGGTCTGTGAGGGAGCTGCTGGGAGGCGGAAGTATGCGCTCCACAGTGGAACGCATGGTTAATCGCGGTCTGTGAGGAGCTGATGTGAAGCGGAGTACATGCTCCACAGTGGAACGCAAAGGTGTATCGTGGCTACTCATGGGTTAAGGAGGGGCGAGGGTGTAGGCGTTCCAATGTCGAACATCCAAACAAGTGGGTGTTAACTAATGTATACAGGATAAAGGAAACATGGTTTGATGATTATATAACATCTGTATGTGAGTAAAGGAAATATGGTAGGATGGCTATATAACATCTGTTAATGGGCTAGTGGAATAAAGGGAATATAATGGGGCTAATCACAGGTGACATGGCATGGTAACCTGGTGGCAGGGCATAATGTGGGATAAGAAGGGATCACATAAGAGATATAGTGGGAAACATGCTTAGGAGGAAATACGAAGATGAGTTAAGAGTAGTCTATGAAATATTGTATATATGATTGATGGTATATGGAGTAAAGGAGAAAAGGGTAAAATAGGTGCTGAAAAGAAAGAAATAATATTACTAAAGTAGAAAGGATATTGGCTGCGGCAAGGAAGTATTCTAACGGGCCTGGGGAAGAAAAAAGCCAGATGTTAATCTTATGTATGCATCATTACTACATATCAATTAAGTAAAACATTGAATTTCATATTCACGGTTCAAGCCTTTCGGCGTTAGGCTATCTAACCTATGGATCCAGTAGGCCTCTCTCATTTTGAGTAAACGGATCCGATCACCTCCTCTGCGCTGAGTGGGAACATGTTCTAGTACTTGGAACTTCAATTGCGAAATGTTATGACGTTTTTCATGGAAATGGGCTGGGACCGGTAATAATAAGTTGTTGTTACGAATTCTGGACTTGTGCTGACAAATACGCTCCCTTATTTTTTGTGATGTCTCCCCAACGTACACCAAACCACATGGGCATTTTAAACTGTAAACAACATGGTCCGAGTCGCAAGTGAAAAAATCTCGGATGGCTATGGATTCGCCCGTATATGGGTGTGCTATATGTGACCCTTTTAGTACATGTGAACATTGCATACACCTTAGACAGGGAAAAGTGCCCTTTTTGCGTGTTTTAAGGAAGGTTTGTTTAGATAATGGTTTGCTGGAGCCAACGTCAGCACGGACGAGTAAATCCCGTAGATTCTTTGGGCGCTTGTTGCACGGTAGTACAGGTTGTCCAAATTCAAGAATTGTGGGGTATGCTTTATTCAGGATAGACCAATGACCGCGGATGATATTTAGTACCATTTGAGCGCAAGGGTGGTATGTGTGTATAAAAGGGATACGTGGAGCTTGGGGTAAGATTTTGATTTTCTGGGTAATTCTCTGCTGAGTAATGTATTTTGGATAGCCTCTTTCTCGGAATCTGTTTTCCATCTCCTTAATGCGTGCTTCTCTTTTGGTGGAGTCTTGAACGATCCTATTGATTCTGTGGTATTGTGAATTGGGTAATGATTTTTTAGTATTGGGCCGATGAAAGCTTGAGAAATGTAATAAATTGTTGCGGTCGGTTGGTTTGCGAAAGAGGTCAGTCTTGAGTCTGCCTGAGGTGTCTCGTGTTACCGTGGTGTCCAGAAAATTGATGGTAGAGTGGTCATAGTTGATAGTAAATTGGAGTTCAGGATAGATTGAATTCATGTATGTGTGGAACTGTAGCAAAGTATCCAACGGGCCCCGCCAAATGTAGAATATGTCATCAATATAGCGTTTCCAGACTATAGCATATTTGATAAAAAGTTGATTGGTGTAAACATATGATCTTTCAAAATGGTCCATATAGCAATTTGCATAAGGCGGGCCACGTTGGACCCCATTGCCGCACTCCCGTTTCTGTAAGTAGAATGTGTCCTGGAATAAAAGTAGTTGTGTGTCAGGACTATATGTAGGAGATCCAGGCAGAGGTTTAATACGGGTGTATCTGTGTTAACGGAAATGAGTAATTCTTTGACCGCAGTAATGCCTTTGTTGTGCTGGATAGAGGTATATAGGCTAGCAACGTCCCAGGTGACTAAGAAGGATTCAATGGGTAGAGAGTCAAGCTGCGTGATAGCGTTTAAGAAAGCTTGGGTGTCTAATAGAAAGGATCTGGTATTTTTGACATGTGGTGTGAGTAGTTTTTCAAGGCAGATGGAGAGTGGGGATAGAACGGAATCTGTGGATGCGACAATAGGTCTCCCAGGAGGGTTCTCCAGGTTTTTATGGATTTTAGGTAATGTGTAAATTACTGGGATTATAGGGTATTGCTTGGTAAGAAAGGTAACAGTGGCGTCATCTATGGTGCCCATGTTCCTGTGTTTTTGTAGCATGACACTGATTTCTGTGGTTATTTTGGAGGTTGGATTACTGTCAAGCTTTTGGTATACATCACTGTCGCTAAGTTGGCGCAGAATCTCAGCTATATATTTGGTCTTATCCATGATTACCATGGCTCCCCTTGTCGGCTGGTTTTATTACCAGCCTTTCATCTTGACTTAGAGACTTCAAGGCCTGGCGGTCTATGGTACTCAGGTTATGGGAAAATTTGTATTTACCCTTATTTAATTCTCTCCTGAAGACGTTTAAGTCCCTTAAACATCTAACGCTCCACTGCAGCGCATGATCACAGCGCCCACACCGATCCCCAAATCCGGGGACGCTCTCTCTCCCCACCCTTCTCTCTTCACAGCCCCACCACCCCATTTTAGCCATATTTAGACCCATATGACACGAGTTTGATGCGGTCCAGTGTGACACGCATCCACTTCCGGTCATATGTACCACACCTCTTCCTGCCTCAACCACACCTCATTTCAATTGGAGCGAATCAATATAAATTTCCCTGTTTCTCCACGCTTCCAGACGCCTACACAACTCTAAACATGCTATATGCATGTAACTACCTTCTGCGTCCACTTTCCACAACCACTTTTCAAGTCTGCGGCATAGGTAAGTCACAATAGCCTTTACAAGTCCTGCTTGCTCTAGTAATTTGTATATATATATGCCAGTATGCACATAGATGCTTTAAAATTGTTTTAGATCTCTACAACATATTTTCATTGTCCAGATGTTATTATGTATTGCTTCTTACAGCCTGTTATAACTACCAAATTGATGACTGATTATTAGGAAGTGGATATTCTTCCTTAACTTTTCTTAAACTATATAGATAATATAACATGAGATACCTGTCATCATGTCCTAGGACTCTCTGAGCCCTAGCCTATCAGAACCTATAAAGGATCCATCATTGGATATATTCGGACTGAAACTGCATATGGACCTATGGTGCACGTTACTCCGCATTTATGACCCTTGATGTTCAGTGTGATACATACCTTGTAACTATATACTGTCACTGTTTCATTCATTTCTGTACTATCGATGTGCACTGACCTCTATGTATGTATTTCTTTCATGTAGTATCTGATGAAGGCAAATACTTGCCGAAACGTCATACAGTTACTGCCACAAGTGAATCAATAAACACGAGTTTAAACCATTTAAGCATTATCATCTTGGCTGCTGTCGTTATATCTGCATACGTATTGGGTTGGAACCCTACAGACAGCCCTCAAACAGAGTGCGCTGAAGACAGATTGGAAGACCCCGGTATAAGCAGAAAGTGGCTGAAATGTTACCAAATTACCGAAAGTCGGAAAGGATGCAGCAGTTCAAAACCAAACTAAAAATATGCTTTACACAGCTTATAAGGGGATGTCACAGCACAACGGGAATCTAACAGGGAAGAGGTGAGTGTAATCCTCCTCCTACCACGACCACGCCGGCAAGGACAGGACGCTTTACAGACGTGTTGTTGATGGAGGACATGAAGAGCTTTTAAGTCCTATGCATCGCCACAGCCTTCGGGGTCCACCCTCAGAGAACCCCTCGACCGATAGGTAGCAGACTACCTCGCCTTAACTGCAGATATCGACACTCTGAGGAGCGATGAACCCCTTGACTACTGGGTGTGCAGGCTTGACCTGTGGCCTGAGCTATCCCAATTTGCGATAGAACTTCTGGTCTGCCCTGCTTCAAGTGTCCTGTCCTTAAGCGCAGCAGAAGGTATTGTCACTGAGAAGAGAAGTCGCCTCGGTCAAAAAGTCTAGATTACCTCACCTTCATAAAGATGAATGAGGCGTGGATACCGAAGGGACTGACAGTGTGGGATACATTTCACTAAAAAGGCCTGATGAGATGTCTTGGGCTAAAAATGGTCCCCACGCTGCTGTATTTAATCTCTGCATGTCGGATGACTTGCGTGACTTCTCCGCCACCAACTAGGGTTCAAGCCGCAATGTTTTAGTACACTTTCTGCCTGGAAAACATCAATTTTTCCAGCCGCTGCTTCAGCAGCGGCTGCAACAATACCTAATTTTTCAGGCATGTGTACATGCCTAATTTTTCTGGCCTCTGGTGCAGCACTGTGGCTGCAAAAACAAAACAAAAAAAGGCACATACATGTGTCAATTCCCTTCGTGATCGTTACCTTGTTGTGGTGAAGGGGCTTATGTATCACAATGAAGCGATCACCTCTATGAGTGTGTTGGCAATGTTGGCACACCCCAGATAAGGTAAGGTTGTTGCTTCAATGTGAACAGACCAAAAGCGATCGGCTGGATAATTTTTCATAGCAAAAACAATAATTTTCTTTGTGATCATTAAAGTCTACTAGGCCAACAATGGCCCCACACTGCAGAATCATTGTTTTCTGGGTCACTTAACTGTCACTGAACTACCTCAGCACGACCATAGGCTTTGAAAAACCTCCATCGCCTGCAATCTCCCAAACGTGCGCACGAGCACAGTCATCACTACACCAAGATTGACGCATAGAGGAATAAAATTTATGTCATGAGTGTGTCAACTATTGACAACTCTTTGCGGTTGTCTAAAATCTATTTAATACACGTCCAGGGATTAAACTGATAGGAATAGTACTACTTAACACACCACTCATATAGGGTGTCACAGTACATTGCACGGCGCACGCGCAGTGCCCCAAATTGGTAAGAAGAGGACCGACCAACCATCTTTTTCCATCTCCCGGTTCCTAAAATCTATTGCATCACGTCCCCTGATAGGGGACGTAACAGGGATTAAACTGATAGGAATAGTACTAGTTAACACACCACTCATATAGGGTGTCACAGTACATAGCACGGTGCACGCGCAGTGCCCCACATTGGAAGGAAGAGGACCGACCAACCATCTTTTTCCATCTCCCGGTTCCTAAAATCTATTTGATACACGTCCCGATAGGGGACTTAACAGAGATTAAACTGATAGGAATAGTAATATTTAACACACCACTCATATAGGGTGTCACAGTACATTGCACGGCGCAGTGCCCCAAATTGGAAGGAAGAGGACCGACCAACCAACCATTTTTTCAATCTCCCGGTTCCTAAAATCTATTTCATACACGTCCCCTGATAGGGGACATAACAGAGAGTAAACTGGAAAGAACTGATTTTTTTAATTAAAAAAAGAGGACAGCCTCTGCGGAGCTGGGTATTTTTGGCCGCAGCTACTGAACACTCATGCACAATGGCTGTAGGCTCATGCGTCCTTTTGCGGAGGTGACAAACCTGTTCAGTCAAACCCAAGGCAACATCATCAACCTCATCCCATATGCTTTTTTCTGGAGCGTGCCCTGCGAAGAGTGCTGGATCAGGCCGTAGATGAGCATGAAGAGGACGAGTTGTGGTAACCATCACCACCAGAAGCAGCCTTGTCAGTCGCCGATTGCTGGACCTGCGGCAACGCAGAGAGAGGAGTCTGAGGAAGAGGAGACAGAAGAGGAAGGTGGCTTTGAGGAGGTGGAAGACCAACCACAGCAGGCGTTCCAGGGGGCTTGTTGTCACCTTTCGGGGACCCTTGGTGTTGTACGTGGCTGGGTGGAGGAAGAGACCTTCAATGACATCAGTGAGGACAAGGAACGGACGTGGCTAGCTTGGTATCCAACCTTGTGCAAATGGGGAGTTTGCAGTTGTGCAAATGGACTGTTTGCGGTGCGTTAAACGGGGAGTTTGGTCTGTCAGAGTTTGGTCTGTCACTGTGAAGCGGGCGTAACCCTTACACTACCTGATCGATACAACATCATACCTGATCGTATACACACATTGGATGTTTTAAAGCACGTTATTCCAAACAATTTAGGAATGTTAGGTGATTTATGCCCTTTATGGATTAAAACTACGTAATTTTCCATGGGAGTTTTGCCATGGATTCCCCTACGTCATGCCGCAGTCCAGGTGTTAGTCCCCTTGAAACAACTTTGCCATCACTATTGTAGCCAGAAAGAGTCCCTGTGGGTATTAAAATTCACCTGCCTATTAAAGTCTATGACTGTTCAGCCCGGTTTGCGAACATTTGCGGAAATTCGCTTTCCCGCTTGCGAACGGAAAATTTTATGTTCGCGACATCTCTAGTCTGTAGTGAATTAGAATATTCTTCATTATTTAATTTATTTTCTCTTATGCGATAAATCGCCAATGTAATATTCGCGTAATGCGAATATTCTAAAACACGAATACATAGCACTATAGAAATCAACATTTGTTTCCATCTGAAGTCATGATTCCTCCCTGCTAAAATTGCTTTTAGGCTAATGACTGTTCACATTAAATTGAAAAATGACAAATATTCTAAAAACTAATATATAGCACTATATTCTATAGTGCTATATATTAGTCTTTTAGAATATTCGCATTACACGAATATTACATTGCCGATTTTTCGCAATCAATAGAATAATCTCGAATATGAATATTTGCGAATATATGATGAATATTCTAACGAATATTCGCGAAATATCGCAAATTCGAATATTGCCCCTGCCGGTCATGGCTAACCATGACATGAGGACTGTTTAGTCATTGATTCATTCCAGAAACATGATGGTGAGTTTCTCTTGCTTACTGGCCTTCATAGTCCTCAGATCTTAATCCTATAGAGCAGGGCTGGCCAACCTGCGGCTCTCCAGCTTTTGTAAAACTACAACTCCCACCATGCCCTGCTGTAGGCTGATAGTTGTAGGCAGACTGGGCATGCTGGGAGTTGTAGTTTTCAGCCCTGCTATAGAGCATCTCTTGGATGGGATAGAATGGGCTGTTCAGATGATATCAGTGCTTCCATGTTGTTCTGCCCAGCAGGGTTAGAAAATCTATTTCATTCTGCCAGGGTCAGGATAATTCTCAAGAGTTTAGTGTTTATAGCACCATCTAGCGGTGTTAAATTGTATTACGCTTTGTTTTTCCTGTTACAATACTACTGCATTGTGGGAGGGAAAAGCATCCTGGGAAAGAGGACACATCAGCAGAGCTGTCCTTGTGCATATCTACTTCTTAAACTCCACCATCTTTGTAAAAGCATATCTGGTGTGAGATATACCTTTGTTTCAGGGATTTTATATTATGCAGAGCTGTTCAGCTAGTTGTAATTGTTACTCAGGGAGTTGTTACCACTGTTAGATAGGTATGTAATCCTATGTACGGGCAGCCATTTTACCATGTGCTTCAGTGTTAATGCAAATGTTATAGTGCATGCTATCTATGCTTTATACTTATACATGCTATTTGTAGTCTTGTATTTTTACCAATCAAACAATCCTGTTTTACCAATAAACAAGTTAGACTACAAAGAACAGTCCTCTTATTTGGAAGACAGGAATGGTTTATGCTGAATGTCAGACTGCACCCTGTGTGAACGTGTATGAAGACAGAAGACATATAATATATTGTCCACATGGGCCAATATTCCTGCAGAATGATTTCAACACCTAGTGGAATCCATGCCATGATAAATTGCTTCAGTGCTAGAAGTGAAGGCGCTCCAAAACTTTGCTAGATAAGCATCTATAAGTGGCCATTCATTGTATGGCCATGAGAAATATTGTTTGCGCGATTCATTTACAGTTGTGTTTTCCTTATTCTATTAGTTTTTTTTTTTATAACAGACGCTTGTTGTTGAAATTTTTAATAATTTAATGCTCCAAAGTACTCTACTTTGACTGTAAAAAAACTACTTCCAAGTGTAAATTCATTGATGTTTACAGCAAAGCTTTTTGTGGCTAAAACATTTCCTACATTATTATGGCTTCTGCCCGATATGAATTCTCTGAAGGTGAGATCTTATTTCCAATTAAAACATTCCCCACATTCTGAACATAAATATAGCTTCTCCCCCTGTGAATTCTTCTGATGTCTAAAAAGTTCTAGTTTAAAGCTACAACTTTTCCAAGTCTGAAAATGAAAATGGCTTCTCCTCTGTGTGAATTTGTTGATGTTTAACAAGATCTAATTTATGGATAAAACATTTTTCACATTCAGAACATGAAAATGGCTTCTTCCCTGTGTGAACTCTCTGATGTTTAACAAGATTTAATTTCTGGATAAAACATTTCCCACATTCTAAACATAAAAATGGTTTCTTCCCTCTGTGAATTCTCTGATGTTTAACAAGATATGATTTGTGGATAAAACATTTCCCACATTCTAAACATAAAAATGGCTTCTTCCCTCTGTGAACTCTCTGATGTTTAACAAGATATGATTTGTGGATAAAACATTTTCCACATTCTAAACATGAAAATGGTTTCTCCCCTGTGTGAATTCTCTCATGCATAATGAGCCTTGATTTATCACCAAAACATTTCCCACATTCTGAACATGAAAATAGCTTCTCCCCTGTGTGAATTCGCTGATGTTTAACAAGATCTGATCTCTGAGAACAACATTTCCCACATTCTGAACACGAAAATGGCTTCTCTCCTGTGTGAATTCTCTGATGTTTAACAAGAACTGATTTCTGGATAAAACATTTCCCACATTCTGAACATGAAAATGGTTTTTCCCCTGTGTGAATTCTCTCATGTGCAATAAGACTTGCTTTGTTGCTAAACCTTTTCCCGCATTCTGAACATAAAAATGGCTTCTCCCCTGTGTGAGTTTTCTCATGTGAAATAAAACTAGATTTATCGCTAAAACATTTCCCACACTCTGAACATGAAAATGGCTTCTCCCCTGTGTGAATTCTTTGATGTTTACCAAGATTTGATTTATGGTTAAAAGATTTCCCACATTCCGAACATGAAAATGATTTCTCCCCTGTATGAATTCTATGATGTGCAATAAGACTTGATTTTTTGGTAAACCGTTTCCCACATTCTAAACATGAATACGGCTTCTCTCCTGTGTCAGTTATTAGATGTTCACCCCTTCTGTGTTCTTTTGTTTTGCTTCACAGTCTGTGATGAATCAAAAGGCAGGACTCGTTGAAAAAGATCAGATAATTGACTGTTGCTTTGCAAGGCTGAGGGTGTATCTGGGATAATGACATTTACTTCATAAGCATCTTGCACCAGAGCATCATCATTTATTTTGAAATCTTTAGGCATCGGAAGTCCCTTTGAACTCCTGATATAGTCATCTGCCAAGAAAAAAGTATTATCAATTATTCAATTCTTAAATGACTATGACAGTGGTTTGTATAACAGATCACCATATGACAGTAGACTTTGTGGCAAGGACCAGTAAATCATAATGTTAGGCTGTTCTCTTGTAATTTTCCACTTCTGTCTTGATGCCAATATATTCAATAGTGCACATTTCAGTGAGGTTATCACCAATCCTGTTTAAGTAAAATGGTCAGTGGTTTCTGTCTCGCACACTCCCTTACAGCTACATGAGGGCAGAGGGAAGAAGTAGTATGGTCACTAACAATGAAGTCATGGCTTTGAGCTGACATAGATTCACATTATAATTTTGCCAGGTTCTAATGTATTCCATAGTAAATCTGTTGGGCCAAGGTATATTGATAATGTTATTGACAGACAGGCAGGGTCTAGTGTTCAGTGGTAGACTTTGTAACTGTTTAGCTTGCTCTGAGGTTTGATCTGCCATTACAATCTTCCAAGGAATGCTGAATCAAAGTTTATAGGATTTAGAAGAACATGTGATAAACCCAGCCTTCTGACCAACACTGTGGGTGTTATGTAGTGCTACCATTTGTGATCAGAAGTTATATTAGAAAATAACTATTGTGAACTGGGGCCCTTTCAGACAGTCTTGTAGTCAGACAATACAGGCACCGACTGGCAGAGATACAGTTTCCTTGTCCAGGATTTATTGGTCACAACCGGCAAATTATACAGGCTTGCTTCAGCAACAAGTAAAAGTTCATGAAAAATAAACATCTTTACAGTCAGGTATCCACAAGGTGTGACACAGGTTTCTCACCTGCTTTAGGGTCACTTGGCACAGTGGTCTTCTCAGTGGGTCTTACTCTCACACTGCTCAAGGGAAGTTTGCCTTTTCTAATTAGTTTGGCACCTGGTTGAGGAAGGGAACACCCGGGATGGAGTATGGGAGTCACTTTCCCACCCAAGTTCTTCAGTCACTCCTAAATCCCGGACCCAAAATCCAGCTCTAACCAACAGACTCAGTGACTTAGCATCGCTCGTCACAAAACACTTCCGGGCTTACATCACCGAGACCAGAAGCCTCAGGGATACATACTTGCCATAAATGACCTTACCCCTTGAATGTTTACACTATTCTCAATGTTTTCTAATTGTGCAATTTTTGGAACTTTTCGATTCTCTAAGTCATAATTCATTTGTTATGAGCTTAGCAGTGGTGTAGATTGTAAAGGATCCCATTATCTTCTCTCTCAAAACCCAAGGACGTTGCTCCAGGAAGATTCCCAGGTTACATTCCTTTCATTCCTTTGCTAAATCATGGATTGGTGGCAGCAGCAATGTATTGGTAGCCTAGTCAGGAATGGAGCCAAGGGTCATCATAATAACAGGCCAGAGGATACGATGGGAGCATAGTTACAAATATGGCTAAGGGTCAGAGCCAATCGATATACAATGGGTACCAGGCAGACAATCTGAAGAACGAGGCAGGAGCGCTGTCATGATTTGGCACATAGCTGACTTTGTTTGCAGAACTTTTCTCTACATTGTTTTTGATGAAATCTGTGACAGAGGCACCAAACAGAGCCCCGACACAGATGTGAACACGCCTTAGTAGACTAATGCATTGTTCTGGCCGAAACCTTTGATCCTCTGTAAATCCTTGACTGTTTTTTAATTTTGTTCTTCAGGTGATTGGTGTCATCTTTTGCTTTCATATGGAACATTTTAATGCTTTACAGATTAAAAGTGACATTTTGTATGGATTTGGCTTTGCCTCTATAGTTGAATTCAAATAGAAACTGCGCATGATTGTCCAGCAGGTAACTGCGCCAGTATGACACGCATATGACAGGCGTTAGTATTATAATCACTTCACACTTAACTTATTTGGTCAGTTATGGGTCCAAAACTAAACAACTGAAGTGTGAACTCAGCCTTACAGGTCAATGTTAGCGTCAGGTATAAAGAATTCATGCAGTGGCCCAAGATTCTACTATAGACTGACAGAGCGCTCTTCTTTTACACCGTCTGCTGATTCCACATAGATTGCCAGATATTCACTCCATAATTAAGGATTAACGGAATTTCTTATGTATAAAAGAATGTGAATACCCTAAAATCAGTAGTATCAGACCCCAATCCCAAAAACAAGGATTAATGGAATTTCTTATCTATAAAAGAACACCCCTAAATCATTAGTTTCAGGTTGCAATTTCACCCCAGAAACGAGAATTACTGGAATTACTTATGTGGAAAAAAATGTGAACACTCCAAAATCAGTAGTACCTGTCATGGCGCAGTGTGGTAAATACACTCCACACTGAACACAGAAGGGAAGGGAAGGGAAAAGGTATTAGGCCTGGAACCTAGGGAAACGGTCACACCTAGTGAGTCCCTACACCGCGCCCTGACTGCTATCAGTATAAACAGACCTTGATGGAGGGAATGTTCATACGCAGGAACCTAAGCCCTATCTCACCTTAACAAGGCCCTGCAGATAGTGTCAGGACATGGATGGCCTATTCCTTCCCAGATGAAGGAATAGGAGACCCCTCAGGCCTAATATCAGAAGGTGGGGAAAACAACAAACAACAAAGAAGATAAACCTAACTTCCAAAAGTATGCAGACGAGCAGGAACTCTGAGAGAACCAACACCAGAACTTCCACAAACAAGGAGCTATCAACCGCATAGCATGATGGGTGAGGCCAGATGAAATAGAGGAGAAGGAATGACCACTTAAGCTAAACCTGAGACAAGAGGTGTGGTCATACCCAGCAACAACACAGAACAGTGAAACCAAAGAGGCTGTCAATCTCCTCGATCTTCTAGTCCCTGTCACAGACAGGACCATGACATTATACGACCGCAATCCCAAAAACAAGGATTAATGGAATTTCTTATTTATAAAAGAACCTGAACACCCCAAAATCAGTAGTATCAGGCCGCAATTTCACCCCAACAACAGAATGAAGGTAAAAGAATGTGATCAACCTAAAATCAGTAGTAATGTAACGCTTTTTAACACCAATTAGCGCAGCTAGGATTAATAGAATAGCCTCTCTATTAGCCAAGCTGTCACACTCTTCTATTGGCCCCTGCTCTCTCCCTATAGTGTAGTATCCCTATAGGATACCATTTTTTACAAATAAAGGCTTTCTTTATCGCTGTCCCTAGAGCCTGTCACGTCTCTCCCTGCACTAAAATGGCAAAGACCGGGCAGGATAAAGCTTTTACAGGGGCTGGCTATATGCTGATTGGCTGGCTGCCCTCGTTCCTGGGCTTCTATTTTCACTTCGCAACATGTGCAACAGCCATATTATAAAAATCTGATTTGTTACCACAAAAGTTGAAGATTTCCTGAAATTTGGATCGAATTCCACTTTGTCAACTTCGATTCGCTCAACACCAGTTACCACATGTTGCTGCTCTTCAGAAGGAATTCAATGCAAGTATATGGGAATGACTAAGCAGCTTTTCCAGACAACAGCAAGTCTTCCGACATAAACAACAGAGTTGAACCAAACAGTCAGAAGGTCGGTGTGTCTGCTTTTCCCTCCAGGGTAGGTAGGTAGAAAGTCCTAAAGTCTCTCAGTATTAGTATTGGATATGCATTAACCCTTTCCACAGTGCTGTGCAGCTATACTGTATATAGCAATTAACATATAAATGTTGTTAAAGAATATGAAACCATATTAGTGGACCCAACAGTATAAATCACAGTGCAAGTTAACCCTTCAAAGTGCAATAAAGTAGTGGATTAACAGCTTTCCATAGTAGCAATAGGGACAAATGTCCACAAATAACTATAGTCCAATGTCCCTTGCTCCACGGCATAACTCATGAGATGGATGTGTACACACTCTTAAGGGTGTTTTACATTGGCCAATAAGCAAGAGCATATATTTTCTTGAGCAATTATCAGGCGTATAACCACCCGACGAATTAGCTCCACACACAAGCGAACCCTTGTTAGCTAATCGGATCTGTTCAGTGGGATACAGGGTAAAAAAGTAAAGACCGCTTGTTCGGCGCTGCTGGAATACAGAGGAGTCTTCAGAAAGATTAAATGTTCCTTTATTGAATATCAGTCGACGCTTTCAAGGGCGGAACGCTCCTTCGTCAGGACAATATTACAGAATAAAATTTTGCTACATGTTGCACAGTTTAAATAGCACTTTTGGCGCGCTTATCAGGGGGAAGGTTAGGGGCCGGAGCGGGTGTGTGGCATGAGCGGGCGTGTTCTTCATAATGAGGTTCACTATCACTGAACCCTCCTTCTCAGAACCCACCGCTGTTGTTATGCTGTCGGTTCGTTACATTGTTTAAGTATTCACACAACAGTTGATATAAAAGGCACAGTGCGAGACATAGTATTGTAGCAGGGGCCCTACGTCGAGCGCCTCTTATACATATCCGCCTATCTATTGGTGTTGAAGTACTCTTTGCGGTGGGGTCCTCTTTAATGCTGCAAGGTTCACTGCCTCGCAACGCCGCTGCACTGTGCTCACAGTTGTCAGGCGCTCCTATCACGGTCAGTTGTCAGTCTTCTACCTATGGGTGTGCATACAGAGCGATCACGTAGGATACAGGACCGCCCCTGCTCGTTCTGAACCTATCATTATTAACAGGTAATACCTCTCAAGGAAGTATTTAAAGGGCTGTGAGGCTTGACCTCATGGATTTTATATATGCAGAGGGCAAAATCTATGAATTTTTGCACATATGAACGAGTGCTGAAGTATTATTTGGTTATAACCCATTTGGGTTTATACCTTATTCTCTTGCTATAAGGCATATACCAGATACAGAGGTAATACATTAAGAGGTAGACACCAAATAAAAAGCATAAAACAGGTATGACTAAAAGGTGATACATAAAAAGAGCAATAATAATAAATATATATACACATAAAAACTAATTCATAGTCGCACATTGAATTAGTTGATATACTAGGTATACATGTATAGAGGCATATATACACTGATTCCTGTATATGTGATTATTAGACCACGTTTCTTCGCTTATATGTAGATTACATACTCCAACCTTTATCTGCAATCCATTAAATTAGGATAAAATCCGTACATAAGAATAAAATCATAAACAGAGATAGGAATGAAGGGTCCGCAATAGGTATCATTTTGATACATATATGTATAAATGGATGAAATTTATCCCAATAGACTTCTCTTTTTTGTAAATTCTCAAATCGATTGAACGGATTTTCTGGAATGAAGTCGATGGGGGTGATTTGTCTTTTTCTGGGGTGGAGGCGCAATGTCTGGAGACACTGTGCTTCAAATACTGTCTTCGGATATTGTATCTGTGTTGGTTAACGCGGCATTAAAGAGCTTGTATGGTGCGGTCTCACATATTGTAGGACGCATCCACATTCGATCAGATATATATCACATAGGTGGAGTGGCTCTTGTGGCTGTAGGCTGCTCTTTTTCATAGTGTTCTTCTCAAATTGTTTTGGGTAACCTTTTCTTTAAGTGGCTTCTGTCACCCCTGATGTACACTAGCTGACATTAGCTACTTGCTAATGTCAGCTGAGCTCAAACATATGTTTCTAACCTTTTTCCTGTTTTTATCTTCTAAAAACTTACTTTTTGATATGCAAATTATCTTCGCTACCAGCAAGTTGGGCGGTGCCTGCTGGTAGCCGCCACATATTTATGCCCTTGAACGCCCCTCTCTTTTGATAGACAGGGCCAGCGCACTCTCCTCCTCTCGCTGGCCCTGTCTGCAGCTGCAATCCTGCGCCTGCGCCGTATCAGTCTTTGAGTCGGCGCAGGCGCTCTGAGTGAAGGACGCCGCGTAGGCGCTCCGTCCTCAGTGCGCCTGCGCCGATGACGCCAGAGCTACACCCGGAAGAAAAGACGCCGGCACGCCTGCTCCTTACCAGGGATGCCGGCGTCTTCTTCTGGGTGCAGACAGGGCCAGCGAGAGGAGGAGAGCGCGCTGGCCCTGTCTATCAAAAGAAGAGGGGTGTTCCCAGGGCATGAAGATGCGGCGGCTACCAGCAAGTACCCGCCAACTTGCTGGTAGCGAAGATAATTTGCATATCACAAAAGTAAGTTTTTTAGAAGATAGAAAACAGGAAAAAAGTTAGGAAACATATGTTTGAACCTCAGCTGACATTAGCAAGTAGCTAATGTCAGCTAGTGAAAATTACATCAGTGGGGGTGACAGAAGCCCTTTAAATCTTTTTTTCCAAAATTTTTGATTGTAGTTTAAAATCCTCATCCTTGGTGCAGTTCCATCTAATCCTTTTGCATTGACTATAGGGTATATTTTTTAACCACTTTTTGTGGTGGAAGCTTGAATAATAGATATAACTATTGGAGTTTACTGTTTGAAAATATGTTTTTGTGACGAGCTGGTTAATTTGGTTGGAAATGACAATATCTAGGAATTCTATTTCCGTTTTTAGTTAAAATTGGGGTAAAGGAGATTCCCCAATCGGTTCTGTTCAATGACTCTCAAAAGACTTGGGCCATTTCTTCATCACCGTCCCAGATCATAAACAGGTCATCCATATACCTTTTGTAATATTTGACATGTTTTTGAAAGGTGGGATGGTTTATAATAAATTTCTCTTCAAATGTTCCCATGAATATAGTCATGGCCATAAATGTTGGCACCCCTGAAATTTTTCAAGAAAATTAAATATTTCTCACAGAAAAGTTTTGCAGTAACACGTTTTGCTATACACATGTTTATTCCCTTGTGTGTATTGGAACAAAACCAAAAAAGGGAGGAAAAAGCTAATTGGACATAATGTCACACCAAACTCTAAAATGGGCTGGACAAAATTATTGGCACCCTTTCAAAATTGTGGATAAATAAGATTGTTTCAAGCATGTGATGCTCCTTTAAACTCACCTGGGGCAAGTAACAGGTGTGGGCAATATAAAAATCACACCTGAAAGCAGATAAAAAGGAGAGAAGTTCACTTGCAAGTCTTTGCATTGTGTGTCTGTGTGTGCCACACTAAGCATGGACAACAGAAGAGGAGAAGAGAACTGTCTGAGGACTTGAGAACCAAAATTGTGGAAAAATATCAACAATCTCAAGGTTACAAGTCCATCTCCAGAGACCTAGATTTGCCTTTGTCCACAGTGCGCAACATTATCAAGAAGTTTGCAACCCATGGCACTGTAGCTAATCTCCTTGGGCGTAGACAGAAGAAAAATTGATGAAAGGTGTCAACGCAGGATAGTCCGGATGGTGGATAAGCAGCCCCAAACAAGTTCCAAAGATATTCAAAGCTATCCTGCAGACTCAGGAGCATCAGTGTCAGGGCGAACTGTCCGTCGACATTTAAAAATGCTATGGCAGGAGACCCAGGAGGACCCCACTGCTGACACAGAGACATAAAAAGCAAGACTACATTTTGACAAAATGTACTTGAGTAAGCCAAAATCCATCTGGGAAAACATCGTGTGGAGAGATGAGACCAAGACAGAGCTTTTTGGTAAAGCACATTATTCTACTGTTTACCGAAAACGGAATGAGGCCTACAAAGAAAAGAACACAGTACCTACAGTGAAATATGGTGGGGGTTCAATGATGTTTTGGGGTTGTTTTGCTGCCTCTGGCACTGGGTGCCTTGAATGTGTGCACGGCATCATGAAATCTGAGGATTACCAACGGATTTTGGGTAACACTGTAGAGCCCAGTTTCAGAAAGCTGGGTTTGCGTCCGAGATCTTGGGTCAATGACCCGAAACATAGGTCATTTTAAGATGTCTTCACGGGTGTTTAATGGGATTTAAAAACACCCAGAAAAGGATGGCAACAAAGCGCTGGAGAGTTCTGAAGTGGCCAACAATGAGTCCAGATCTAAATCCCATTAAACACCCGTGAAGACATCTTAAAATGACTGTTGGGAAAAAGGCGCCCTTCCAATAAGAGAGACCTGGAGCAGTTTGCAAAGGAAGAGTGGTCGAAAATTGCGGGTGAGAGGTGTAAGAATCTTATTGATGGTTACAGGAAGCGACTGATTTCAGTTATTTTTTCCAAAAGGTGTGCAACCAAATATTAAGCTACGGGTGCCAATAATTTTGTCCAGCCCATTTTTAGAGTTTGGTGTGACTTTATGTCCAATTAGCTTTTTTCCTCCCTTTTTGGTTTTGCTCCAATACACACAAAGGGAATAAACATGTGTATAACAAAACATGTGTTACTGCAATATTTTCTGTGAGAAATACTTTATTTTCTTGAAAATTTCAGGGTGCCAACATTTATGGCCATGACTGTATTTGCGAAGGCCGGCGCTACTTGTGTCCCCATAGCGGCTCCTTTACACTGATGGTAGGTCATATTGTTCTATATAAATAATTGTTCTCGAGGACTAAACTTAGGCTCTCGAGAAGAAATGTCGTTTGTGAGGGTTTTAATGTGGCATCATTCTCCAGGACTTTTTTGACACACTCTATTCCTAAGTTATGTTGAATATTGGAATAGTGTGACGTGACATCCATTGTTAACAGAGCGTAGGTGTCCTTTCAGTCAATCATTTTTAGTTCTCGGATCAACTGACTTGAATCATGAAGATACCTTGGAAGACTTTTTATATAAGGTTGTAGGTACATATCCATGAATTGTGACAGGTTGCTGGTGGCACACTTTGTATTGGATACAATAGTCTACCGAGAGGGTTCTCTATATTTTTATGCATTTTGGGTAAATGGTAAAAGTATGGAGTACATGGAGTCTTAGGAAGTAGGAACTTTCGCTCTTTTCAGATCTGTTCAGTGGCAGATCCCTCCACAGGCGATGCGCTGCCAACATACAGTCGTGGCCAAAAGTTTTGAGAATGACACAAATATTAGTTTTCACAAAGTTTGCTGCTAAACTGCTTTTAGATCTTTGTTTCAGTTGTTTCTGTAATGTAGTGAAATATAATTACACGCACTTCATACGTTTCAAAGGCTTTTATCGACAATTACATGACATTTATGCAAAGAGTCAGTATTTGCAGTGTTGGCCCTTCTTTTCAGGACCTCTGCAACTCGACTGGGCATGTTCTCAATCAACTTCTGGGCCAATTCCTGACTGATAGCAACCCATTCTTTCATAATCACTTCTTGGAGTTTGTCAGAATTAGTGGGTTTTTGTTTGTCCACCCGCCTCTTGAGGATTGACCACAAGTTCTCAATGGGATTAAGATCTGGGAGTTTCCAGGCCATGGACCCAAAATGTCAACGTTTTGGTCCCCGAGCCACTTAGTCATCACTTTTGCCTTATGGCACGGTGCTCCATCGTGCTGGAAAATGCATTGTTCTTCACCAAACTGTTTTTGGATTGTTGGAAGACGTTGCTGTTGGAGGGTGTTTTCGCACCATTCTTTATTCATGGCTGTGTTTTTGGGCAAAATTGTGAGTGAGCCCACTCCCTTGAAGGAGAAGCAACCCCACACATGAATGGTCTCAGGATGCTTTACTGTTGGCATGACACAGGACTGATAGTAGCACTCACCTTTCTCTTCTCCGGACAAGCCTTTTTCCTGATGCCCCAAACAATCGGAAAGAGGCTTCATCGGAGAATATGACTTTGCCCCAGTCCTCAGCAGTCCATTCACCATACTTTCTGCAGAAGATCAATCTGTCCCTGATGTTTTTTTGAAGAGAAGTGGCTTCTTTGCTGCCCTTCTTGACACCAAGCCATCTTCCAAAAGTCTTCGCCCACTGTGCGTGCAGATGCGCTCACACCTGCCTGCTGCCATTCCTGAGCACTGGTGGCACTCCGATCCCGCAGCTGAATCCTCTTTAGGAGACGATCCTGGCGCTTGCTGGACTTTCTTGGACGCCCTGAAGCCTTCTTAACAAGAATTGAACCTCTTTCCTTGAAGTTCTTGATGATCCTATAAATTGTTGATTGAGGTGCAATCTTAGTAGCCACAATATCCTTGCCTGTGAAGCCATTTTTATGCAACGCAATGATGGCTGCACGCGTTTCTTTGCAGGTCACCGTGGTTAACAATGGAAGAACAATGATTTCAAGCATCACCCTCCTTTTAAGATGTCAAGTCTGCCATTTTACCCCAATCAGCCTGACATAATGATCTCCAGCCTTGTGCTCGTCAACATTTTCACCCGAGTTAACAAGACGATTACTGAAATGATCTCAGCAGGTCCTTTAATGACAGCAATGAAATGCAGTGGAAAGGTTTTTTGGGGATTAAGTTAATTTTCATGGCAAAGAAGGACTATGCAATTCATCAGATCACTCTTCATAACATTCTGGAGTATATGCAAATTGCTATTATAAAAACTTAAGCAGCAACTTTTCCAATTTCCAATATTTATGTAATTCTCAAAACTTTTGGCCACGACTGTACAGTTGAAAGAGTACAAGGGACAAAGGATCATACAATACAAGCACCGATCAAATAGTTTTATTGCTGATAGATGCTTGTTATGACCTTGTGATTCCTGCCATGTAAAAACGATCCTTACACAAGAAGCACAAGGAGGCATAATTGTTGGTTTATCTCAGCACATTTTTTAAACATACATCAAATGTGAGGTTTTATTGCTTCATTTAGTGGTCACTACTCACCTGGGCGGATATCTGTAGGAATGTCCTCTATACTCTGCTCATCACCCTTCACATATGTCTCTGCAACATATATAATGTTCAGATCTTCAAATGGATTCACAAGCTGTGATAGAAATATTGTAGAAGTCATCAGACGGTTGGAGAAGTCGTGTGGAAAGTTTTATATGACCAGAAAAGATCAGTAATTACAATGACAACCAAAAATGACCGGACAGCAGGAGATATCTGACCCAAATATCTGCATAAATCCAACCTGTTTGTTCCTTATTCCAACCGCAGTCTCCATACCAGAAACTGGTGAGAAGATCCAGAGAACATATAGGGGGTCATTTATTAAGAACGGCATTTTATACACCAGTTATGTACTGGCGCTGGCCTCTACATAACTTTGGCGGATCCACCGCTCTCTGAATGTAAGACGGTTTCTTTGCTGCCTTACATTTAGACCATTTTCTACACCCAAAACAGACGTAGAAAATAGTAAATGAGACAGACCCTCCCCGCCCCACTTTTTTAGAACTGGCAGGAGTGGGGAAAAGTTGCAGATTGCAGTGAAAATAAACTTAATATAGGCCTATTTCCTCGATAATAAATTACCCCCATAAGGTCTATGGTCGGCTGTAATCCTGCCATCTCCACCTCTCTCATTATACAAGGATAAAACATATAAAACTGGAGGATAAAACAAGACTGAACACAAGATCTTCTCAGCCTCCTACAGATTATAGGGGACATTTCATGAGACCTTATCTCCATCTACCTGATCATCATCCTGTGGGACATTGTGATGTTCTTCTGACCCATCCTGTAGAAGAAGAGGACTGGGAAATCTCTCCGGTGTTCTTCTCTCCTCCTTAACTGTAGGAAACACATCCAGTGACTGAATTCATCCCTTACATACAGATAATGAGAGGACGTGTGTATTTAGTCATGTCTATTACCTGGTGGTGTGAGGGGCCAGTGATCCTCCATCATGACGTCCTTGTACTGATCTTTGTGTCCTTCTAAATACTCCCACTCCTCCATGGAGAAATAGACGGTGACATCCTGACACCTTATAGGAACCTGACAACACAATGATACAGTCATCACCCAGATCCCTTCATAGCGTTCCTGTATAATGTCCCAGCATTCCCAGCAGTGTCACCTCTCCAGTCAGCAGCTCCATCATCTTGTTGGTGAGCTCTAGGATCTTCTCTCTATTGATTTCCTCATGTATCAGGGGGTGAGGTGGAGGCCCTGTGATTGGGCTCAGGGTTCTTCCCCATTCCTCAGACACAGGGTCCTGACAGCGCTCACTAGAGGTCTTCTTCACTACTGTGTAGTCCTGGTTATGGAGAGACACAGTAATAACTATCACTCCATACATCTCCAGAGTCCCTCACCTCTCCAGTCATGTCCATCTGTTAGTAACATAGATAAGATGATGTAATGTGACATCATCAGAACCTCTCACCTCTCCAGTCATGTCCATCTGTTAGTAACATAGATAAGATGATGTAATGTGACATCATCAGAATCTCTCACCTCTCCAGTAAGCCGGAAGAGGATCTCTAGGGTGAGGTTTATTATCCTCTCCGCCATCTTGTCCCTGTCCATCCTTGACGGGTCAATCAGGAGAAGGATCTTATATAGAAGATATCCACTGAGCGGATCCTGTATTGTAGGAACCTGTATGGAGAGAAGATGAGACGATGGAAAATCCTACAAAATCCCATGTAAAATACAATTACTGGATATAATATGGGAAAACATATTAACCCTTTTATAATATAGTCAGGTTTATTAGTAATGATTATTATTGATGCTTTCTTTAACACGATTCTGCGATTCTTTCTTTGTAGATTTTACATTTTGTTTAATACATTAACCACATACAAAACCTATAGAGAAATGTGGAAAATTTCAGTGTTTAAAAATGGGCTGGAATTCTGCCACAATTGTGCCTTATGGAGATAAACTTTCATTACAGGAAATACTCGTGACAGAGTATCTCGCACAGTCTGGCATGTTTTTTGCCTCTGCCCAAAGAATGAACCGCATCACTAAGTGGTACAGCAGCAACTGCACCACTAGCCTCTTGGCCAGGTGAGAGTTTTCTGGCCACACATTATATTAGAGATGACTGACGACAGAGCGTAAGAGGAGGAGTCTGAGGATCAGAACAAGTATCTGATGAGGACGTTGACTAGTACACTGCTTGGGGATCTAAGCAAGTTTCCACAACGAGGACAGAAAGGAGGAGGACAGACTTGTTCTTATTGCTGACCAGTTCTATTTTCCCACTTGATCTGGTGATGCCTCCTCATATGGATAAAACTTGACCTTTTAAAAAGTCAATTTTTCCGGACAGCTGGCCAGAAGTAGAACTACAATAGAACAGGCTCAGAATTGCCCCAAATTTACCACACCTAAGTGGTACGGCAGCAACTGCACCTTCAGCAACTTAGACAAATGGGATTTAGCTTGTAGACAAGCTAATTGCTAGTCGAAAAAAAAACTTTTCTCATGGCCACACCTTCCATTGTGGATGTCTCATGACAGATTGAAGAATGAGCAGGAGAAGGAGCCTGAGTAAGAGAAGTGGCTTCTGATGATGAGGCCAAGGATACTGTACTGCTTGGGGATGCGGGCTGACTGCCACAATGGAGACCCAGGAGAAGTCAGAGGACAGACTTGTTCTGATTTGGAATGCTGGCCAGTTCTATTATTCCACAAGATCCAGTGATGCCGCCTCATGTGCTACGAGCGAGCCCTGGTACCTATGTTTGTGTTTTAAAACCCACAGCTCATTTTAATCCTGTAGACCTGCTTTCTGTGCCAGCCTTATGGAGATAAACTTTTATTACAGGAGATACTCGTACAGACCTAGAGGCAGCCAAGCTTGGCATAAGGCTGGCACGTTTTGTGCCTGTGCCCAAAGAATCAACAGTATCACCAGTTCCTGAGCTGACCACAATAGAAGCAGATCTGGCCCTGTCTTTTCTCTTGGAGGTTGTGGCCGTATGTTGCCGATCCGGCTCACACTTCCTGTTAACACACAATCATCAAAGTCCTCACTGTCCCCGCCACGTTTATCAAACTGTGATATGTCGCCCTGAGTGTCTTGACCCGCTACCAGTTCTGCACTATGTACTTTCTGCTCAGCGCAGCTGCGCTCGCATCAGGAAGCACTCGCTCCTCAGAGAACAGAGTCTGTCTTCCAGTCCTTTCCCGTGCTTGAATTGACTGGCGCAAATCTGCAGGCAACCTGCGTGTGACGTCAGTGCGCTGAGCGCTCTGCACTTTTGAGGACTAGTAATTGGGATCATGTGACAGAAGTGTTGCTGCTGATAACCACAAAAAAGGAGGACTTCTGGCTGACCGTCCTGGCAGTGTGCCGAATAGAGGACCAAAAATCTTGCTCAATTGAGCTCAATTCACCACTTTTACCCTTAATATTTAAATCAAGTCTGTCCTTTCCCTGAAGACGCCAGTTTATCTGGTGAAACATGTTGGGGACAGAATCTGTTGGTTTTAGCTCTGCTCGAGTTGCTAAACACTGAGTAGGAAACAGTAGGAAACAGTTATTTACTTTAGGGTGTATGTTCACAGCACCGAGTACCCTGCAGGATTAGTCAGGCAGGTAGTTATACACTGATTGCAAACTTGTGGGAAGGTTAGGAGGGTAGTGCACACCTCCGCTACCACTAGCAACCTGTGCGATAGCAGTGTGCAAATTCGAGCAGTAGTTTTAACAAGTGTGTCAAAACTCACAAACATTTTTAGAGAACTACTAATAAAAGTGAAGTTTTACTGATTTAAATATTAAGGGTAAAAGTGGTGAATTGGAGCTCAATTGAGCAAAGTTTTTTTGTTGCTATGGAACCCTCCCTTAATAGGGTCTCTAGTTTTTTGTATTAGAATAGAGGACCAGGAGTCTAAAAACCGGACAACTGGCCACCCTAGTCTCTATTCACATGTTATACAATCATTACCTGACAGACAATGGTGGTGACTGTACACATACCTCCACCTGCACCGCTGGACACTACATGGATAGAAGAGGGGAGACTAGTGGGGTAAAGGACCTTTCATGATGTCATGACCATGTGACCATGAGCGGGAGGTGTTAGGCTAAAGGCTGTGCTGCTGGAGAAGGTAAAGGACCTGTGATGATGTCATGGTCATGTGATCATGTGTGGGAGGAGTCAGGCTGTGCTGCTGGAGGAGGTAAAGGACCTGTGATGATGTCATGGTCATGTGATCATGTGTGGGATTAGTCAGGCTCCAGGCTGTGCTGTTGGAAGAGGTAAAGGACCTGTGATGACGTCATGACCATGTGATCATGTGTGGGAGGAGTCAGGCTGCAGTCTGTGCTGCAGAAAAAGTAAAGGACCTGTGATGATGTCATGACCATGTGATAATGTGTGGGAGAAGTCAGGGAGTCACATGATCATGCACTGCTATTATAGGCTTATCTCCTCAGTGTATGCAGAATATAGGTACAGAGTATTTGTAGCGGAGCTGTCTCTGTGTGATGTGTATGTAGCGGAGCTGTCTCTGTGTGATGTGTATGTAGCAGAGCTGTCTCTGTGTGATGTGTATGTAGCAGAGCTGTCTCTCTGTGATGTGTATGTAGCAGAGCTGTCTCTGTGTGATGTGTATGTAGCGGAGCTGTCTCTGTGTGATGTGTATGTAGCGGAGCTGTCTCTGTGTGATGTGTATGTAGCGGAGCTGTCTCTGTGTGATGTGTATGTAGCAGAGCTGTCTCTGTGTGATGTGTATGTAGCAGAGCTGTCTCTGTGTGATGTGTATGTAGTGGAGCTGTCTCTGTGTGATGTGTATGTAGCAGAGCTGTCTCTGTGTGATGTGTATGTAGCGGAGCTGTCTGTGTGTGATGTGTATGTAGTGGAGCTGTCTCTGTGTGATGTGTATGTAGCAGAGCTGTCTCTGTGTGATGTGTATGTAGCAGAGCTGTCTCTGTGTGATGTGTATGTAGCAGGGCTGTGTCTGTGTGATGTGTATGTAGTGGAGCTGTCTCTGTGTGATGTGTATGTAGCGGAGCTGTCGAGCTGTCTCTGTGTGATGTGTATGTAGCGGAGCTGTCGAGCTGTCTCTCTATGATGTGTATGTAGTGGGCTGTCTCTGTGTGATGTGTATGTAGTGGAGTTGTCTCTTTGTGATGTGTATGTAGCGGAGCTGACTCTGTGTGATGTGTATGTAGTGGAGCTGTCTCTTTGTGATGTGTATGTAGCGGAGATGTCTCTGTGTGATGTGTATGTAGCGGAGCTGTCTCTGTGTGATGTGTATGTAGCGGAGCTGTCTCTGTGTGATGTGTATGTAGCGGAGCTGTCTCTGTGTGATGTGTATGTAGCGGAGCTGTCTCTGTGTGATTAGGGATTTAGGGATTTAGGTCAAAAGCTTAGGCAAGGACCTCAAAGGTAGCGCTCCGAAATACTACCTGTACCACGAGCCACACAAGAAAGGCAGCGGGAGATTAGGAGGTTAACAAGTGGCTCAAGAACTGGTGTAGGAAGGAGGGGTTCGGGTTATTGGAGAACTGGGCCGACTTCTCTGTCTGCTACAGGCTATATCAGAGGGATGGGCTGCACCTCAGTGGGGAAGGGGCAGCTGTGTTGGGGAAGAAGATGGCTAGAAGGTTGGAGGAGTGTTTTAACTAGGAACTGGGGGTAATTACATTATAGGAGGGGAAGATAGTGCAGATAGAGACCGGGGCAAGGTAGTGGGACTGGGGGACGAATAGAAGGGGTGACTAGAACAGTTCAGAAGCAAAAGTGTAGGGCAAAACTATACAAAAACCTCTTAAATATATGTATACTAATACAAGAAGCCTGACTAATAAAACTGGGTAACTGGAATTAGTGATGTGTGAGGAGGACTATGACATAGTGGGAATAACAGAGACATGGCTGGATGATAGCTATGACAGTGGGAATAACTGAGACATGGCTGGATGATAGCTATGACATAGTGGGAATAACAGAGACATGGCTGGATAATAGCTATGACAGTGGGAATAACTGAGACATGGCTGGATGATAGCTATGACAGTGGGAATAACTGAGACATGACTGGATGATAGCTATGAATGGGCAGTTAATGTACAGGGTTACAGTCTGTTTAGAAAGGATCACAAAAACCGGAGAGGGGGAGGGGTCTGCCTTTATGTAAAGTCCTCTCTAAAGCCCACAGCCCGAGAAGATATAAGTGAGGGACATGAACATGTGGAGTCACTGTGGGTAGAAATACATGGAGCAAAAAATAATAATAAATTACTAATAGAAGTTTACTATAAACCACCTAATATAGCAGAGTCCACAGAAAATCTATTACTAAACGAGATAAACGAGGCGGCAAATCATATTGAGGTGGTTATTATGGGGGAATTCAACTACCCAGATATAGACTGGGAAACTGAAAGCTGTACATCCCATAAAGGAAACAGGTTTTTGACAATAACCAACTGGTTCAGGACCCGACTAGAGGGACGGCCATACTGGACTTAGTATTAACCAATAGATCTGACAGAACAACAGACGTGCAGGTTGGGGGACACCTGGGAAATAGTGACCATAAAGTAATAACCTTCCAATTGTCATTCAAAAGAGCATTTCTACAGGGAGGAATAAAAATACCAAACTTCAAAAAAGCTAAATTTAGCCAACTAAGCGAGGCCATAGGCCTAACTAACTGGGACAAATTCCTTAAAAATAAAAATACAGCCACAAAATGGGATATTTTTAAAAGCATCCTAAAATCAAACTGTCAGAGGAACATACCTTATGGGAATAAAAGGTTAAGGAACAAGAAAAAACCAATGTAATATGTAAAAAACAAATAAAAGCGGCTAAACTAGAGACCGAGAGATTCATTGCCAAAGAGAGCAAAACTAACCCTAAAATGTTCTTAAGTTATATAAATGGTAAAAAGTATAAATCTTAAGGTGTCGGCCCTCTACAGAATAATGAGGGGGGGAGTTGCAGAGAGCAATGAGGAGAAACCAAAGCTATTAAATATTTTTTTCTCCACTGTATTCACTGAGGAAGATTAACTCTCAGAAGAAATGCAGAATAAAAAGTACCGTATTTTCACTTTATAAGATGCACTTTTTCCCCCAAAAGTGGGGGAAAATGTCTGTGCGTTTTATAAAATGAATATAGTGAGCGCTTCCATTATGGAAGCGCTCACTAGTATGTATTAGGTGCGGGAAGCGAGCGCCGCAAGCGCAGGTAATACTTAACCTCCCTGGTCTGCGCCACGGCTTCTCTTCAGCAGTCACGCTCCCATCTTCAGTACCCACGCTCCCATCTTGTCCTATCTCGGCCTTTGCTTCACTGTCCTGACCCCGTACAGCATCAGGACGTAGTGCGCGCACTATGACCTGACGCTGCACGCAGTCATGTGACAGTGCAGTGCAGGCCAGGAAGATAGAAGCGCCACTGCTGAAGTGAAGATGGCAGCGTGACTGCTGAAGAGGAGCTGTGGCACAGGACAAGTAAGATGATTTTTATTTTAGTCTGATCTGAGGTCTGATGGGCTATTCTGAGGTCTGGGGATACTGAGAGGCTGATCGGTGGTCTGATTGGGGGTACTGATAGGCTTATCTGAGGTCTGATTGGGGGTACTGATAGGCTTATCTGAGGTCTGATTGGGGGTACTGATGGGCTAATCTGAGGTCTGATTGGGGGTTCTGATGGGCTAATCTGAGGTCTGATTGGGGGTACTGATGGGCTAATCTGAGGTCTGATGGGCTAATCTGAGGTCTGATTGGAGGTTCTGATGGGCTAATCTGAGGTCTGATGGGCTAATCTGGGGTCTGATGGGCTAATCTGAGGTCTCATAAGGCTCTGAGTGGGCTGATATGAGGTCTCATGGGGGTCTGAGTGGGCTGATATGAGGTTTGATGAAAAATATTTTTTTCCTATTTTCCTACTCTAAAATCTGGGGTGCGTCTTATCATCAGGTGCATCTTATAAAGCGAAAAATACAGTTAATTCCTATTAAAAGTGCCCTGTCTGACCCAGGAAGAATTATAGCGGCGTATTTCTGAAAATTAAATAGACAAATCGCCAGGACCGGATGGCATACACTCCCGTATCCTAAGGGAATTAAGTAATGTCATAACCAGACCCTTATTTCTGATATTTGCAGACTCTTTACTGAGGAAATGTTCCACAGGATTGGCGCATAGCAAAGTGGTGCCAATATTCAAAAAGGGGCCAAAAACAGAACCTGGAAACTATAGGCCGGTAAGTTTAACATCTGTTGTGGGTAAACTGTTTGAAGGTTTTTTGAGAGATGCTATCTTGGAGCACCCCAATGAAAATAAGCAAATAACGCCATATCAGCATGGCTTCATGAGGGATCGGTCATGCCAAACTAATTTAATCAGTTTCTATGAGGAGGTAAGTTCTAGACTTGACAGCGGTGAATGAATGGATGTCGTATATCTGGACTTCTCCAAAGCATTTGACACTGTACCTCATAAAAGTTAGTATATAACATGAGAATGCTCAGACTGGGAGAAAATGTCTGCATGTGGGTAAGTAACTGGCTCAGTGATAGAAAACAGAGGTGGTTATTAACGGTACACACTCAGATTGGGTCACTGTCACTAGTGGGGTACCTCAGGGGTCAGTATTGGAGGGTCAGAGTCACTAGTGGGGTACTTCAGGGGTCAGTATTGGGCCCTATTCTCTTACTTTACTGTGTAAAGTAATTAACACTGAAGAGGACAGTTTTCTGCTACAGAGGGATCTGGATAGATTGGAGGCTTGGGCAGAGAAATGGCAGATGAGGTTTAACACTGACAAATGTAAAGTTATGCACATGGGAAGGAATAATGCAAGTCACCCGTACATACTAAATGGTAAAACACTCAGTAACACTGACATGGAAAAGGACCTAGGAATTTTAGTTAACAGCAAACTAAGCTGTAAAAAACCAGTGTCAGGCAGCTGCTGCCAAGGTTAATAAGATAATGGGTTGCAACAGAAGGGGCATAGACGCCCGTGATGAGAACATAGTCCTACCACTTTACAAATCACTGGTCAGACCACACATGGAGTACAGTGTACAGTTCTGGGCCCCTGTGAACAAGGCGGACATAGCAGAGCTGGAGAGGGTTCAAAGGAGGGAAACTAAAGTAATAACTGGAATGAGGGATCTACAGGACCCTGAAAGATTATCAAAATTAGGGTAATTCACTTTAGAAAAAGACGACTGAAGGGAGATCTAATAACTATGTATAAATATATCAGGGGTCAGTACAGAGATCTCTCCCATCATCTATTTATCCCCAGGACTGTGACTGTGACGAGGGGACATCCTCTGCGTCTGGAGGAAAGAAGGTTTGTACACAAACATAGAAGAGGATTCTTTACGGTAAGAGCAGTGAGACTATGGAACTCTCTGCCTGAGGAGGTGGTGATGGTGAGTACAATAAAAGAATTCAAGAGAGGCCTGGATGTATTTCTGGAGTGTAATAATATTACAGGTTATAGCTACTAGAGAGGGTTGTTGATCCAGGGAGTTATTCTGATGCCTGATTGGAGTCGGGAAGGAATTTTTTTCACATTAAGTGGGGAAAATTGGCTTCTACCTCACAGTTTTTTTGCCTTCCTCTGGATCAACTTGCAGAATAACAGGCCGAACTGGATGGACAAATGTCCTTTTTGGCCTTATAAAGTATGTTTACTATGTGCCCTGTATACTCCAGGTAAGGCCATCAAAACCCCACTTAAGTGCCTGCCTCTGCCATTGTACCTGTTTTCCTGACTGCAGATTGATTCCATACAGTTACCCAAAGTAGAAACTCATATGATTTAATATTTGTCTGTGTGGATCTGTTCTCTGGGTGGCGAGGAAGCCGATGTCAGCAGTGGTCTGTAGGTGAGGAATCCCTGAAGTGATAGAGATATTCATTTCAAAGCAGAAGTTCTAGACCACATACTAAAGGACCTGGGGATTTAGCAGGCATTACATACTCCATACCACCCACAAAGTAGTTCTGGGGTAGAGAGAATAAATGGTATCCTGAAACTGAAGACTCATGAGTTGATAGCAGAAACTGAAAAATCTTGAGTGGACTTTTTATCGGTGGCTCTGTACTAAGTAAGGAACACACCAAACAGGAAAATATGGCTGACACTATAGGAACTCCTTTTTGCTGGACCAGCTAAGACAGAGTATTATTTCCCACAGCAAATGCAGCACAATCATTTAACCATATGTTAGTTCACTCCGGCAGGTTTCATCTGACATTCATCAGCATGTGTTCTCCCTATCCAGAGGAGCTGACAGGAAGGCCAGGCAGTGAAGACATATTTACACTTTCCGTACAGTGCATGCACTGAACAAGCCCCACAAGACTTCACTGCCTTGCCCTGTTAGTTAATGGTATGGGAGGAAAACGCTGTATGGGCGTATGGGCCGAAAATGGCGCACTTGAGACAACTGGTGATACTCGATGGTGATAGTTTATTAGAGACAGAAACGCTGTTTGGTACTGTGGACCCTTTATCAAGTCTAAAATGCAAAAATAAAGGAAATACTAAATATACACTAAAACATTGATAAAAACATAAGTAAAAATGACACAGGTGGGAAAGTTTGTGTGCCTGTCTCTAATAAACTATCACCATTAAATTACACCGGTTGTCTCAAGTGCGCCATTTTCGGCCCATACGCTCGTCTGAACAGTTCCAGCGTTTTCCTCTCCTATTGCAACAGTTTTACCCAAGTGGCGGCGTGGCATCCACCCGAGGGTACCGGACAAACCGAGGCTGCACCAACCGCCAACTATATACACATCACTTTCATTGTGGTTGTACCCAATTAGGTGCAACCCCAATAGGTGAGTGCATTTGTATCGACTCATGCACCCAAATTACCAAAGGTTTACCCTATGAGCGCCTTTCTCTTCTTCTCTCTACCCTTGTGGCCATTACTGGCAGTCAATGGTAGGGGATAGCCTGAAGGGATTTACAATTCTCCAACTTTATTAAGGTCCTTGTGCATGAAAAATACATTTCTGAAATATTAAGACTGCATATGTGGCAAAGAAGAGGGAGAGGCGCTTATAGGGTAGTAGTTTTTTTTTAAAAACAGGATAAAAACTATAAATTGTTAGGCTCACCTTTACATGTTGTGCATACACAGGCACAATACTCGTGAGGGCAAATGGTCGGTGCTGATAAAGTGGATGATAAAGTGAACAATAGAGGGATATGGACTGGAAAAGTCCATAAGATTCGATACTTCTTGGCACAAAAACTCAACCTGAATGTATTGAAGATAATTCCTTTTTAATGAGATGTAGATGACAACGCGTTTTGGAGTAAATACACTTTTTTTTCAAGTCTGAGCTCTGCCTGGCTGGTGAGATCCCTGCACTGGTAAAGAGAATGGAGACCATTCTCTTTACCAGTGCAGGGATCTCATCAGCCATCTTAGACTTAAAAAAGGAGTGTATTTACTCCGAAACACGTTGTCATCTACATCTAAAATTAATGAATTTTTATGATATTTTAAAATTGCGATAACGTTACAGAGCAGAGTTAGCGCAGGGAAATGGCGATCAGCACTGGCTACAAGAAAAATGTAGTGAATTTTTACGATATTTGTTAAATTGCGATACCGTTACAGAGCAGAGTCAGCGCAGGGAAATGGCCATCAGCACCTGCTACAAGAAAAATTCAATGAATTTTTACGATATTTGTTAAATTGCGATACCGTTACAGAGCAGTGTTAGCGCAGGGAAATGGCGGTCAGCACTGGCGACGAGAAAGGAGAAATGTAAAATGTAACTCTCGGACAGTACAGGCCCAAAAAATTACCCAATAGACATTCACCTGACAGCAAAGAAATTTAGGTTCTGTGGCGGGTGGTATATAAGTAGAGATGAGCGAACTTTAAAAAATAGTTCGGCGTTCGGGTTGTGGTAATCGCCGCATCCCGTTAAGGATTCCACTACCGCGGACTATCCCGGCATATGGAATCCATAAGGGGCGGCTTCCACAAACCCGAACTGTTGAAAAGACGAAGGACCTAGGGTGACGTCACCGTCATGTGATCAGTGCAGGGGGCGTGGCCCAGCACTGAATTTGATCCCGTGCTGAGCCACGCCCCCTGCACTGATCACATGACGGTGACGTCACCCTAGGTCCTTTGGCTTTTCAACAGTTCGTGGAAGCCGCCCCTTATGGATTCCATATGCCGGGATAGTCCGCGGTAGTGGAATCCATAATGGGATGCGGCGATTACCACAACCCGAACGCCGAACTATTTTTTAAAGTTCGCTCATCTCTATATATAAGGCGTTCACAGGATAAAAAAGTAACTGTCGGACAGTACAGGCCCCAAAAATTTGGCATTCGCCCAACAAACAAGGCCTTTTATGCCGCTATACATACATAAGGCAAGGACGATTCTTTGTTCTGGGTGGTGGCGGAAGATATGTGTGGGATGGCATGAGGAAATTCAATTACACATGTTCATCACAGATGTTAAATTCCTCCGATATCCATGCCTCATTCATTTTTTAGAAATGTGAGGTAGTCCACACTGGCATGAGCTAGGCGAGTGCGCTTATCGGTCACGACCCCCCCTGCAGCGCTGAACGTCCTTTCGGACAGGACAGGACTAGGGGCAAGCCAAGATTTCCATGGCGAATTGTGCCAGCTCTCGCCACAGGTCAAGCTTGCACACCCAGTAGTCCAGGAGTTCCTCGCTTCTCAGAGCGTCCACATTAGCTGTTAACCCGATGTAGTCGGACGCATCTTCAGACCACAATCTTCTTGCAGACACGGTAGGATTGGTATCCTCACCTGTTTTGCTGTAGGTGGAAATTCCTCTGCCACTGCCCGCAACAACAGAATGCAGCATCTGTGCAGCAAGGCCTGCAAATGCTGCATTCTGCCAGCCCTCTATGATGGTGGTAACATGTCCGGCATTTTGTGTTTGTATCGGGGGTCTAAGTACATTACCACCCAGTAGAGGTCCTTGCCCTGTATGCTTTTTATACGGGGTCCCTCTTCAAACACTGGAGCACGAAGGCCCCCATTTGCACTGAATTGGAGCGGTGGAGTGTCCTGGCTTCTGCTCATCGCCCAGGAGAATGTCGTCCTCAGTCTCCTCCCCCAGCCATGGACAACACCAGGGATACACGAAAAGTTTAAAGCCTGCTCTTCTTGCTCCTCCTCCTCTCCCCAGCCACCATCCTCCTCAGACTGCTGCACAGTTGTCTCAGATGGAGTAGCCCCCCCTGGGAATTCATTCAGGATTGCAACTTCCTCATCTTCCAGCTCCTGCTCCTTGATGGCTTGATCAATGACACGACGCAATGCATGCTCCAGAAAGAAGGCGTAAGGTGCGATGTCACTGATGGTGCCCTGGCTGCGAATGACCAGTTTGATGATCTCATCCAATGGTCGCAGAAGTCTGCATATATCGTGCATGAGCAGGCACTGGCGCGGTGAAAAGAAACCAAGGTCACCAGAACCTGTCCTGTCTCCGAGTTCGTAAGGTAGTCGTTAACGGCCCATTTCTGCTAGAGCAGTCTATCAAGCATATACAAGGTGGAGTTCCAGCGCGTCGGGCTGTCACAAATCAGACGTCTGACGGGAAGTGGTGTCACCGCTGAACGTCAGCAAGGTGAGCCATGGCCGTGTACGATCTTCTAAAATGTCCAGAAATTTTCCTAGCTGCCGCAAGACATCCTGGTCCAGGACCCGGAGTATTTGGCAACGAATCGCTGCATGACTAAGTTTAATACGTGTGCCATACAGGCCACAAGTGTCATTTTGCCCTATTTCAGTGCGCTCAGCAGATTGGCACCGTTGTCGCACACCACTTTATCAACTGTCAAATTGAGCGGCGTTAGCCACTGATCTACCCGTAACCGCATAGCAGTGGAAAAGGAGGAGTCAGCCAAGGAGGAGACGGAAAATGGAGTAGGAGAAGAACAGGCAGGCCTGCATGCAATCCGTGGCGGTAACACCAAATCCACATGGGTGCCACGGGTTACATGCTTGACGACCGTCAGAAAGGTTCACCCAGTGAGCAGTAAAAGTTATGTACTTTCCCTGCCCGTGTTTGCTAGACCACGTGTCTGTGGTCAGGTGTATCTTGGCACCGACACTGTGTGCCAAAGATATATTAACTTGCTGCTGAACGTGGCCATATAGCTCTGGGATGCCCTTGTGGGAGAAATATTTCCTTCTGGGGACCTTCCATTGCGGTGTGCCAATGGCCACAAATTTTCTAAAGGCCTCCGAGTCCACCAGTTTATATGGCAGTAGTTGGTGGGCTAGCAGTTCCGACATGCCAACACTCGCCATTGGGCAAGAGGGTTATCCCGTATCATCATCTTTTTATGCTCGAACATTTGCCTTATGCAAGATGAACGCGGCGACGGCATGGTGGAAGGTGGAGTGGAGGACAATTGAGAGAGGAGAAGAGGCAGGACGCGGAGCGCCGGGAGTGTGGTTTTGTGGGTCTCGACTGCGTTGCTCCCACTGGGCTCGGTGATGGGAAGACAGGTGCCTTCCTAAGGCGGTCGTCCCTAGGTGAGTGTTGGGCTTACCGCGACTTATGCGTTGACAGCACAGGCTGCAGATGGTAAGACTATTTTAATCAGCTGACAGGTTAAAAAAAAACACACTGCGGATAAATGTGCCGACGTCCTGGGAGCGCCAGATGTGACTGTGCATGGTGGATGTCTAACTCCAGATACATTTGCACTCTGCTTTGGGCCTCCTGTGCACTGCGAGTTCTGCCCGATTCTCCTTCTTCTCCTCCCTCTCTGCTGCTCCGTCTCTCCTCTAAACTCCCCTCCTCTTCCTCTCTTGTGGGTACCCACGTGATGTCCATCGACACATCATCATCGTCACTTTCACCACCGCTGACATTAGAGATCTCGGAGTAGGCAGCAACAGTGTGGACCTCCCACCTTGGGCTGATCTGGGTACTGTTGTCAGACCACTGGGTGGCGGCCCTTGCTACCTCCTCTTCCTTATTCGATGCCAAGAATGGCTGAGCATCAGTAATGTCTGTGAATGGTTCTGAAAATAATAACTGTGACTCGAGTGGAGGGGCTATGGTGGTGGTGTCTTTGGGAGTGCACACAGCAGAGTGAGGAGGGTGCAGGTACAGATGATGAGGAGGGTTCAGAAGTGGAAGGCTGAGTAAGCCACTCAACAAACTGTGGTGTGTCCTTTGGCGTGATCGCACACACCTTCTCCAACTTCCCACTTTGGCTCCACCTGGTGCACCTGCCCGACCCCTAACACCCCTGTGGAACGGCCTGCCTCTTCCTCTGCCTGTCATTTTGAAAGTGACCTTGTGCCAAAGTCCCCAGAGAACAATAGTATTATGTGGAAACAGGTATATCGCACCCCTGAGTAAAGATTTCTTGGACTCAGGTATATAGGAGACATAAATGAATATTTCCTGTAATGAGTTATATCGCACCCCTCAATAAAGATTTCTTGGACTGCGGTAGATCACACCCCTCAATAACTATTTCGTGAAATCAGGTTTTTCAGCTGGCCTAAAAAATGATTGCGTTTTTCAGGTATATCACAATCACACCACTCAATAAAGATTTCTTGGACTGCGGTATTTCACACCCCTCTATAACTATTTTGTGGATTCAGGTATATAGGAACCCTAAATCAATATTTGGTGGAATCTGGTATATAGCAGACCTCAATCAATATTTGGTAGAAGAAGGTATATGGCAGTAAATAGCTACCCTCAAAAATAGTCTTTCCAATACCGCTTATCCATCTATCCAGCTGCGGTATCGCAGCAGAACCGCAAACAACTGATGCACAATACAAATGCACTATAATATACTTTATACTATGTTAGAACGTATATTATAGATATATGAAACCCCTGAATCAGTTTTTAGGGGAGGGGGTCAAAAGGTATATCGCACCAGTTGCAATTAGTTATTTTAATAGCGTTTGTCCCTCTATCTAGCTGTGGTATAGCAGCAGAACCGCATACAACTGCTGCACAATACAAATGCACTTTAATATTCTTTATACTATGTTAGAACATATATTATAGCCTGGTATATCACACCAGTTGCAATTAGTTATTTCAATAGCGTCTGTCCCTCGATCTGGCTGCAGTATCACAGCAGAACCGCACACAACTGCTGCCCGTACCGAATACAAATGCACTATATTATGTGGTATGGAAACATCAATCTAATGTAAAATATGAGTGAGCACGAATCTACATTAAATGTGAAAATTAAGTGATCTGAATGACTTTAAATGGGGCATGGTCATGAGTGCTTGATTAGCCAGAGCCAGGATATAAAAACTGCCTGGTAGTGTTATCTTGTATTATTGTTACTAGCAGAAGGACTCGGCTTTGAGTACATTTCATCTATTTCATTTAATGTTTGTGTGTGTTGTTAAAAGATATCGACAGTATCCACTATAACAGTGACATCTACAGTACCCGCCCCTTTATCAGTGACCCCCACAGCGGCCTGCTCCTTAACATTAACATTCACAGCACCCTCCCTTTAACAGTGACCTCCACAGCGGCCGTCCCTTTATTAGTGACCTCCACAGTTCCCTGTCTCGTTAACAGTGATTTCAACAATAACCTGCCACCTTAACAGTGACCTCTACAGAGCTCTGTTCCCTTAAAATGTGACCTCCACAACACCCTGCCCCTTAACAGTGACCTCCACAGCTTTGCGCCCCCTTAACAGTGACCTCCACAGCAGCCCGCCCATTTATTAGTGACCTCCACAGTACCCCATCTCCTTAAAGAGGACCTTTCACCACTCCTGACATGCCTGTTTTAGTAGCTTCATGCATTCCCCACATACTAACAATTCTGGAGCATCAATTCTTAGGTCTGTATGTTGTCCCATTTCTCTATTATTTCTACTAGACGTTATGAATAATTGCTAGCAGTCTACAGTAAGGGTACAGAGGGGAGGAAACAAGTTGGGGGGGGGGGGGGTGTACCTGCACAGTCTGAAAATGGCAGCACTGATTGGATAGAGTGAGACTGTGCAGGTACATACCCCGAACTGGTTACCACCCCTCTGTACCCTTACTGCAGACTGCTAGCAATTCATTCTAAACTTCTAGTAGAAATAATAAAGGAATGGAATAGATGCTCCAGAATTGTTATTACATGGGAGATGCATGTAGCTATTAAAACAGACATGTCAGGAGTGGTGAAAGGTCCTCTTTATCAGTGATTTCCACAACACCCCGTCCCCTTAACAGAGAAATCTGCCCCTTAACACTGACCTCCATAGCGGATCGTCCTCTTAACTATGACAGTTCCTGTCCCTTAACTGCTTCAGGACCGCCAGTACGCAGGATTGCGTCCTGCGGGCGGTCCTGTCCTTCTGATCGGACGAGTCGGCGCGTCATTCTCGCGAGGCGCGAGACTTCCTGTGAACGCCTCAAGAGTTGGACTACAGCCTGCCAGCGATGATCAATCGCTGGCAGGCTGCAGATGCGATTTATATCGCATCTAACAAGTATATCAGACGCTGTTTTGTGAACAGCGTCTGATATACCTGCTACCTGGTCCTCTGGTCCCATTTGCTGGGATCGACCACCAGAGGACCAGGTAACTATGTAAAGTTGCACCAAACACTACACTAACCCCCACCCCCTCACCAATTAACCCCTTGATCACCCAATCTAGACCCCTGATCACCCCCTGTCATTGATCAAACCCCTTGTAAGGCTCCATTCAGACGTCCATATGTGTTTGGCGGATCCGCGGATCTGATCCGCGGATCAGCGGATCCAAGATCCTCAAAACACGGACACCCGGCAATGTGCTTTCTGCATTTTGCAGATCCGCACATTGCCAGAACTATATAGAAAATGCTTTTTCTTGTCCGCAATTGCGGACAAGAATAGGACATGTTCTATATTTTTGCAGAAACGGAAGTGCAGACCGGAAGCGCGGATCCGTAATTCCGGATCCGAGCGGGACAAAGTCTGTCCCCATAGAAATGAATGGGTCGCAATTCCGTTCCGCAAACAGAATTGCGGACGTGTGAATGGGGCATAAGGGTCCCTTATCACCGCCAGTTAGTTAGCTACTTGTTGGGGTCACATGTGGGGTATTTATACTGCCCTGGCATTTTAGGGGCCCTAAAGCATGAGAAGAAAAATGCATAAAAATGCCCTCCTAAAATGTACTCATGGGAATTTGGGCCCCTTTGCGCATCTTGGCTGCAAAAAAGTGCCACACATGTGGTATCGCCGTACTCAGGAGAAGTAGGGCAATGTGTTTTGGGGTGTATTTTTACATATACCCATGTTGGGTGAGAGAAATATCTCTGTAAACTGACAACTTTGTATAAAATTTTTTAAAAAGTTGTCGTTTACAGAGATAGTTCTCACACCCAGCATGGGTATATATAAAAATACACCCCAAAACACATTGACCCTACTTCTCCTGAGTACGGTGATACCACATGAGTGACACTTTTTGCAGCCAAGATGCGCAAAGGCCCTAAAACCAATGAGTACCATTAGGATTTCATAGGGCATTTTACGCGTTTGGATTCTCACACTTTAGGGGCCCCTAAAATCAGGGCAGATAATACCCACATGTGATCCATTTGAAAGAAGACACCCCAAGGTATTCCGTGAGGGCATGGCGAGTTCACAGAATTTTTTTTGGCACAAGTAAGCGGAAATTGAGATATATATATATTTTTAATTAGTTTTTACAAAGTCTCATATTCCACTAACTTCTGACAAAAATAAAATTTTACATGAACTCACCATACCCCTCACGGAATACCTTAGGGTGTCTTCTTTCTAAAATGGGGTCACATGTGGGGTATTTATACTGTCCTGGCATTTTAGGGGCCCCTAAAGCGTGAGAAGAAGTCTGGAATCCAAATGCGTAAAAATGCCCTGTGAAATCCTAAAGGTACTCATTGGTTTAGAACCCTGGCACCCAGGCTGCAAAAAGTGTCACTCATGTGGTATCGCCGTACTCAGGAGAAGTAGGGCAATGTGTTTTAGGGTGTATTTTTATATATACCCTGCTGGAGTGTGAAATATCTCTGTAAGCGACAATTTTTAAAAATTTTTATACAAAGTTGTCAGTTTACAGAGATATTTCTCTCACCCAACTATGGGTATATGTAAAAATACACACCAAATACATTGCCCTACTGCTCCTGAGTACAGCGATACCACATAAGTGCACTTTTGCAGCCTGAGTGCAAAAGGCTAAATTCCAACAAGTACCTTTAGCTTTTACATGGCTGCTCACAATTTAGCCCGCCCAAAATGCCAGAACAGTAAACACACCCACAAATGACCCCATTTCGGAAAGTAGACACCCCAAGGTATTCACTGAGGGGCATAATGAGCCCGTCTGAGATTTTTTTTTTTTTGCCAGAAGTTAGCAGAAATGGAAACTTTATTATTATTATTTTTTTCCTCAGAAAGTGTCATTTTCCGCTAACTTGTGAAAAAAAATGAAATGATACATGAACTCACCATGCCCCTCCGCAAATACTTTGGGGTGTCTTCTTTCTAAAATGGTGTCATTTGGGGGTATTTATACTTTCCTGACATTCTAGCACCTGAAGAAACATGACAGGTGCTCAGAAAGTCAGAGCTGCTTCAAAATGCAGAAATTCACTTTTTGCACCATAGTTTGTAAATGCTATAACGTTTACCCAAACCAATAAATATACACTTATTGGATTTTTTTATCAAAGACATGTAGAACAATAAATTTAGAGAAAATTTATATAGAAATGTAGTTTTTTTAAAATATTTACAACAGAAAGTGAAAAATGTCATTTTTTTGCAAAAATGTCGTTAAATTTTTATTAATAGCAAAAAAGTAAAAATGTCAGCAACAATGAAATACTACCAAATGAAAGCTCTATTAGTTGAGAAGAAAAGGAGGTAAAATTCATTTGGGTGGTAAGTTGCATGACGGAGCAATAAACGGTGAAAGTAGTGTAGTGCGGAATTGTAAAAAGTGGCCTGGTCATTAAGGTGTTTAAGCTAGGGGGCTGAGGGGGTTAACAGAGACCTCCAGAGTGCCCGCCCCTTAACAGTGACCTCCACAGGAGCCCGCCCTTTTAACAGTGACCTCCACAGCGGCCGCCACCTTTTTAGTGACCTCCACAGTACTCCATCTTCTTAACAGTGATTTCCACAACACCCCGTCCCTTAACAGTGGCCTCTACAGAAATATGTCCCTTAACACTGAACTGGGGCGGGGTTTTTAAGTCCATCTTTTGAGAGTGGCAAGAATGGCCACCCTACCTGCCCCTGAACTCTGACCTCCACAGCACTCCGCTCCCTTAACAATGTCATTCACTGTGCCCTGCCCCTTTAAAGCTGACCTACAGCAGTGAAGTAAAATGGCTGGATTGTTATGGAAACCTGGTGTAAAACTGTGTGTATGTGGAGACTAAGGGCCTGCAAACTTCTAATGGCTGATAAGGGTCATGTGACAAGGCTTCTATTGGCTAATGCATTTTTGGGAATATATCCCGAAGGGATGTCCTTTTGAACAGCTCACCCTCAGGCAGCATCACTGTGCTGTCTGAGCGTGAGCTGCAAGGAAGAAAGTCACCGTCCCTCCACCCTGCAGCTGAGAGAAGTTGATTTTTACCTTCATTTTTTCAATCCCCATCGGCTGTGGAGTGGGAGTGGGCATGACCTAACTGGTCAGTGGCGTGGCTTAGCTGGACCTGGGGCGGGTTTCAGTCCGTCTTTTGAGGGTGACCTGAATGTCCACCCTACCTGCCCCTGAACTGTGTCCTCCACAACATTCTGCTCCCTTAACAGTGTCATCCATAGTGCCCTGCCCTTTAACCCCTTAGGGACTGGGCTCATTTTCACCTTAAGGACCAGGCCATTTTTGCAAATCTGACCAGTGCCACTTTATGTGTGAATAACTTAATGAATAACGCTTTTACTTATCCAGGCCATTCTGAGATAGTTTTTCGTCACATATTGTACTTCATGTCACTGGTAAAATGGAGTCAAAAAATTATTTTTATTAATTTACATTCCCCATACGGCTACTTCATGTTTGGATCATTTTGGGAACGCCATTTTATTTTTGAGGCGTTACAAGGCTTAGAAGTTTAGAAGCAAATCTTCAAAATGTTCAGAAATTTTTAAAAACCCACTTTTTAGGGACCAGTTCAGGTCTGAAGTCACTTTGTGAGGCTTACATAATAGAAACCTCACCAAAATGACCCCATTCTAGAAACTACACCCCTCAAGGTATTCAAAACTGATTTTACAAACGTCATTAACCCTTTTTTTTACAAGAGTTATTGGCAAATGGAGATGAAGTTTCAGAATTGCAATTTTTTGGCAAATTTTCCATTTTAATTCATTTTTTCCAGTAACTAAGCAAGGGTTAACAGCCAAACAAAACCCAATATTTATTGCCCTGATTCTGTAGTTTGCAGAAACACCCCATATGTGGTCGTAAACTACTGTATAGCCATGCGGCAGGGCATAGAGGGAAAGGAGCGCCGTGTGGTTTTTGGGAGTCAGATTTTGCTGGACTGGTTTATCTACACCATGTCCCATTTGAAGCCCCCCTGATACCTCCCTGGGGTAGAAACTAGGGGTCGACCGATATTGATTTTTTAGAGCCGATACCGATACCGATATTCTGTGAACTTTCAGGCCGATAGCCGATATTTTATACCGATATTTTGCGCATTTTAATTTTTGGATTTTTTTTTTCTGTTACGGCGTCCGACGCTTTTTAAAAAATATATATTTTAATAGTTTGGACTTTTGGTCACGGCGATATGTTTTTATTTATTGTTTATATATTTTATATGTAAAATTGGAAAAGGGTTAATTTATACTTAATATTTTGGTGTTTTTACTATTTTAAATTTTTTACTTTTTATTTTATTACTATTTCCCCCTAGGGGTAGAACCTGGAGCTCTTTACATCCCTTGTCCTATTCACCCTAATAGAGATCTATCAGGGTGAATAGGACCTGATACTGTCCTGCTGCTGCCCTGTGCTATGGGCACACAGCAGCAGGAACCATGGCAGCCAGGGCTTCAGGAGCGTCCTGGCTGCCATGGTAACTCGATCGGAGCCCCAGCATTACACTGCTGGGGCTCCAATCAGAAGAGGAGGTGGGGGACCCTGTGGCCACTGCCACCAATGATATCAATACTGAAGGGATGGGGGGAGAGGGGATGGGGGAGGAAGCACTGGCCACAAATGATAAGGTTTAAGATATTACAAGCACATTGCCCAGACCCTGCCTCTGATAGATGGCTGCGATCACGGCAATTAACCCCTCAGGTGCGGTGCCTGAGGGTTGATGCCCGCGGATCTATCATGAGGCAGGAGTCTGAGCAATGTGCTACAATATCTTAAACCTATCGTGGTGGCCAGTGCGCCCTCAGCCCCGCCTCCTCTGCTCTCATTGGTGGCCAGTGCGCCCTCAGCCCCTCCTCCTCCTCTTCTCTAGTCTCCACTGGCAGCGCGGCACAGGGGAAGGAGGGACTGCCTCCTTCTCCCTGTGCTGCTGGGAACATGGCGCGCTGAGAGCAGCGCGGCAATGTTCTGTTAGAGCACAGTTATCGGTATATCGGCCTGGTTAGGGGCCGATACCGATAACTGTGCAAATCATCAATATCGGCCGATAATATCGGCCAAACTGATAATCGGTCGACCCCTAGTAGAAACTCCATAAAAGTGACCCCATCTAAGAAACTGCACCCCTCAAGGTATTCAAAACAAGGTATTCAAAAAAACAGTCCAGCAAAATCTGCCTTCCAAAAACCACATGGCGTTCCTTTCCTTCTGTGCCCTGCCGTTTGGCCATACAGCAGTTTACGACCACATATAGGGTGTTTATGCAAACTACAGAATCAGCAAAATAAATATTGAGTTTTGTTTGGCTGTTAACCCTTGCTTTGTTACTGGAAAAATTGATTAAAATGGAAAATTTGCAAAAAAGTTGCTGTTTTTGCAATGTTTTTATTTTTGTTATTTACATTGTTGATCTGACAGGTTAGATCGTGTGCTATTTCTGTAGAGCAGCTTGTTACTGACGCGACAATACCAAATATGTCTACTTTTTGGGGGGTTTAGTTTCAGTTTTACATAATAAAGCATTTTTGAAAAAAAAGATTTTTTTTGTGTCTCCACATTCTGAAAGCCATATTTATGTCTTATTTATTTTTTTGCAGGATGAGATGTCGGTTTGATTGGCACTATTTTGGGGTGCATATGTCATTTTGGTCGCTTGCTATTAGAGATGAGTGAACTTTAAAAAATAGTTCGGCGTTCGGGTTGTGGTAATCGCCGCATCCCGTTATGGATTCCACTACCGCGGACTATCCCGGCATATGGAATCCATAAGGGGCGGCTTCCACGAACCCGAACTGTTGAAAAGCCGAAGAACCTGGGGTGACGTCACCGTCATGTGATCAGTGCAGGGGGCGTGGCTCATCACTGAATTTGATCCCGTGCTGAGCCACGCCCCTGCACTGATCACATGGCGGTGACTTCACCCCAGGTCCTGGCTTTTCAGCAGCTTCGGAGTCGTGGAAGCCGCCTCTTATGAATTCCATATGCCAGGATAGCTGCGGTAGTGGAATCCATAACGAGATGCGGCGATTACCACAACCGAACGCGAACTATTTTCAAAGTTCGCTCATCTCTACTGCTATTACACTTTTTGTGATGTAAGGTGACAAAAATGGCTTTTGACACCGTATTTATATAATTTTTTTCTGTGTTCACCTGAGGGGTTAGTTCATGTGTTATTTTTATAGAGCAGGTTGTTACGGACGCGGCGGTACATCCTGTGTCCCCAAGAGGTTAAAGCTGACCTGCAGTAGTGAAGAAAAAGGCTGGGTTGTTATGGAAACCTGGTGTAAAACTGTGTGTTTGTGGAGACTAAGGGTATGCAAGCTTCTATTGGCTGATAAGGGACATGTGATCGTGTGTATGGCAGTTGGGATATGAAGAGAAAGACCTGCAGGCTTCTATTGGCTCATGTAGGTCATGTGATGTGCCATATTTGCATTTTCTGGGAATATCTCAGAAGCGGTGCGTGGTAGAGAGCTGGGACCGGGTCTAAAACCTTCCCAGACCACCTTATGTACCTGTGTGCCAAATTTTGTGGTTGTAAATGCGGCGGTGCAGATTCCTTTAGTGGACATACACACACACACACTCCGCTTTATATATTAGATTATTATTATGATTAATTTTAAAGCACCATTAATTCCATGGCACTGTACATCCAGTGGGGGTTACACAAATATGAAAATATAAAAACAAGAAACTCTTAACAGACTTGTACAGAGGGTAGAGGACCCTGCCCCAAGAGCTTACAATCTATAAGGAAAGGGGAGAACATGGTAGGTGTGGGTAAATGCTGCTCATGTGGCTGTGTGGTGGCAGCATGCTCATTGCAGATGGTAGGCTATCCTGAAAAGGTGGGTTTTTAGGTTACTCTTGAGGTTTGGATGTTGGGGAGAGCCTGATGTGTTGGGGTAGTGAGTTCCAGAGTAGGGAAGAGGTGTGAGAAATCTTGTAGTCGATTGTGTGAAGAACAGATGAGAGGAGAACAGAGGAGGAGGTCCTGTGAGGATCTGAGATGACGTGTGGGAATGTATCGAGAAAACAGGTCAGAGATATAAGGAGGGGACAGATTGTGGAAAGCCTTATATGTAGTTATAGGTATTTTAAACTGAATTTGCTGGGCAATGGGGAGCCAGGGAAGGGATTGGCAGAGGGGAGAGGCAGAGGAAAACGAGGTGAGAGGTGGATTAACTGGGCAGCGGAGTTGAGAATAGATTGGAGGGAGCGAGAGTGCTGGATGGGAGGCCACAAAGAGGATGTTGCAGTAGTCCAGGCGGGAGATGACGAGAGCATGCACTAGCATTTTAGTTGACTCAGGGTTGAGGAAGGCGCGAATACAAGAGATGTTCTTAAGTTGAAAACGGCAGGTGGAGGTGAGGGTTTAGATGTTTGGCTTAAAGGACAGGGCAGAACAGCGAGAGTGTACCAAACATCGTAGGATCAAGGAACACATTCAGAAACAAGTAGATTGTGTGTGGAAGTAAACAGTCATGGATTGGTTCCAGAAATATGATAGTGTGTTTTACTTGCTTCCCTGGCCTTCATAGCCTTCACAGATATTAATCTTATATAGAGCATCTCTGGGATGGGATACAAGGGGCTGTTCAGATGATGTCAGTGCTTCCATCTAATATCCTGTCCACATGGGCCAATATCCTGAAGAATGATTTCAACACCTAGTGGAATCTATCCCACTATAAATTGCTTCGGTTCTAAAGGCGAAGGAGAACTAATGCTTTACTAGATAAGCGTCTATATAACAAAGTGGCCATTCATTATGTAGCCATGAGAAATATTATTTCCACATGATTAGTCTACAGTTGTGTTTTCTGGATTCTATTAGTATTTTTGGAGAACAGATGTTTATTGGTAATTACAGATATTTCTATGCATTTAATGCTTCAAACGGCTTTACTTTTGCTGTAATAGAAATACTTCCAAGTGTAAATTCATAGATGTTTAAGAAAATGATATCCTAGGGGCGGAGCCTGACTGAGCTGCTGAATGGCCGCGTTTGTCTGAGCTCCTCCACCTCATCAGCAGCTAACCCTCCTAATCGCTTCCTAACTGCACCAGCATGGGGAAAACTGGCAAGGAGAAGTCCAAGGACACATTGGGTCTCTCCCAAAGTGGCACCAAACAGCCAGAAATTGAGAAATTCCTGAAAAGGACCCCAAGACCTACTGCTTCAGCTAAGCTCAAAATGGCGGAGAGCCAAGCTCCTGACTCAGATACAGGGGACTTGTCAGATACCGGGAGCTGCTCGGACCTCTCCGAATCCAGGCACAGCGACCCTACCATCTCCATCTTCTCCCTCTCATCCTGCATAGCTTTAACAATGATGCTCGATTGTTGCGTTTTACCGTTATTTGCTCACCATTGATCTCCGCTCTGACCCAGGGAGTCTGAACAGACCCTTCTATACCCCCCTCCCTTCTCCATCCCCATTTTGTGAAGAATTCTGTTTAATTAACTCAGGTTGAATTTTGCTTGAACAATTCTGTTTGAACAATGTTTTTGCAGTGTATTTGCACCCACTTTATCTAGGGTAGTTGCTGACCCTAACCTCAACTCGGGTACCTCTACAACCCACTCCAGTCAATTACAGGCTGGCCTCAGTCCTACATTGCCCCCCGCCTGGGGATATCGTAAACCATACCCCCCCCCCTCACGACAGGGATTGCGATACCTCAGACGAGTTGTAGGACGTGTTAACTTTGCTTATTCAGTTTTGAATATGTTTTTATATGTTATTTGTTTGTGCATCACTGTCACGTCATGTCTCCCCCCTCTTGTGTCCTTTCTCCTGGTGGTTATGTGTCAACCATATCTAATCCCCAACAAGGGTTGCGAACCATTAGCCGAGGTCGAATGTTGCTGTTGCTTTGTACATTTCCTAATCCTATAACATGACTTCTGTTGTAGTAACCTCATACAATGTGAAAGGACTGAATGAGCCCTGCAACGCGCCCAGATCCTGTCGCTTCTCCAAAAGGAAAAAGCCTCCATTATCTACTTCCAGGAAACGCACTTCAAGTCCGGTAAGGTCCCTAAATTGTCCTTCACACGATTCTCACACTGGTTCCACAGTACACACACTGCGGCCAGCAGAGGAGTCAGTATTGCTATCCACAAGCAGCTCCCTTTAAACTTCTATCTACGGTCACTGACCCCGATGGACGTTTCCTATTCGTTAAAGGCCTTCTAGCGGACCAAAAGATAACCCTTGCCAACTTATATGCCCCTAACAGAGGCCCAGATTTCATGGCTCATTCAGTCCTTAGTCCTGCTATCTTCATTCCAAGAAGGTATGACAATCCTAGGGGGTGACTTTAACGCAACCTTGGAACCGGAGCTGGACTCCTCTTCCAAGCGCTCGGCCCACTCCCATAGAGCTTTGAGACGGCTCAAAATCCACCTGAAAAAGCTGAAGGTCATGGACGTCTGGCGCTCCCTCCACCCTCTAGACAAAGATTTTTTATTTTACTCACATGCTAAGTCCTCTTATCAAAGGTTAGATTATCTCTTTCTATCCACATCCCACATTCAAAAAGTCTCTAGAGCAACCAGGGAACATCACCCTCTCAGACCACGCCCCAATATTCCTCCATATCTCCATGACTGACTCCCCTCACAGAGAGCGAACCTGGCGCCTCAATGAGTCGCTTATAGCAGACAGCTCCCACAAAGCCAGAGTAGCAGACACGCTCACTGAGTTCTTTGCCATCAACAGTTCAGGTCCTTCTGCCCCCTCTCCCTCCATAATTTGGGAAACCCACAAAGCTAAAATTAGAGGGGACCTGATAGCCTTAGGCGCACACGTCAAAAAGCAACGCTCCCTCGCGGTTAACACGCTCCTTTCACAGATCTCTGACCTAGAATTGGCACACAAAAGAAACCAATCCCAAAGCACATTTGAGGCCTTAGCTGAAGCGCGCTCCAATCTCAAAAACCTACTGAATATCACCTCGGCCAAATTACTGTTCCGCTCCAGATTTCGGACATATGCCCACGGCAATAGAGGAAACAGGCTGATGTCCGCCCTAGCTAAACAACAAAGAGACATATCTCACATTTCAGCCATCAAAGACGCTTCTGGGACACCTCTCAAAACCACGCCAGACATAGCTCGGGCATTCTGCGACTTTTATGCCCAATTGTACAACCTCCCCCAAACCAGAGACCCCCATCAGATATAATGGAAAAGACAAAAGAATTCCTAGATGGATTGTCCCTTCCGGCTATTGCAGGAGATAAATCCTTAAAATTAATAGCACCAGTCACTGACGCTGAGGTGATAAAGTCCTATCCTCAATCCCCTCAGGTAAAAGCCCCATCCTTTATTACAAGACATTCAAAGACACCTTAGTCCCACACTTCAGAACCCTGTGTAACCACCTCCTCTCAGGCGGCACCCTACCACCACAAGCTCTAGAAGCACACATTACCATTATCCCTAAACCAAATAAAGACCCCACTTTATGCGGGAATTATCGCCCGATATCCCTCCTAAACACTGATATCAAATGGTGGGCGAAGATATTAGCTCAGCGCCTCCAGGATGTCCTACCAGACATTATAAATAGGGAGCAGGTTGGCTTTGTCATGGGCAGACAGGGGAATGAGAACACGCTGCGCTTGCTACACCTAATCAACTGGGCCAAATCCAAATCAGTCCCTCTGACGCTTTTGAGCACAGATGCAGAGAAGGCTTTCGACAGGGTGAGTTGGAATTACATGACTCTTACCATGTCGAAATTTGGCATACTGTCTCAACTTATCTCGGCGATCCTAACGCTCTATTCGGCCCCGTCTGCCCGGGTCAAAGTCAATGGCTCCCTATCCCCACCCTTTACCATTACAAATGGCACCAGGCAGGGTTGCCCCTTGTCTCCGGCATTGTTCATCATGGTGATGGAGTCTCTCCTATGCCGGATTCGTCAAGACCCCGACATTCATGGCCTCACTATCGGTAACCAGACCCACCTCACCGCAGCTTTTGCAGATGACTTACTGATCATGACATCAAACCCATCAACGTCCTTCCCCAAATTGCTTAAACTTTTCAGGGAATTTGGATCCCTGTCAAACTTTAAAATAAACTATAATAAATCCCAAGCCCTCAACATAACCTGCCCTCTCTCCACAATCGATACACTTAAACGGACTACCCCGTTTGCCTGGGCCCCCAATTCGATCCAGTACCTGGGAGTACACATATCGGCCAAACTACCTGAGCTATCCGCTCTAAACTACCTTCCGCTCCTCAAAGATGTTAGGCTCCATCTACAAACACTGAAATTGCCGTTTATATCCTTGATGGGGAGAAAGAACTACCTTAAGACGTTCATTGTGCCCAAATTCACATATCTTTTACAAACGCTCCCAATCTGGTTACCCAACTCCTACTTCACCGAGGGTGAACAAAGTGTTCTCATCCTTTATCTGGAGAGGTAAGAGGGCCAGAATAGCCTACTTAACCCTTACCAGGAAAAGAGATTTGGTGGCTTTGGACTCCCGATATCCGCCAATACTACAAAGCCTTTCAGATTAACAGAGGACTTGACTTACTGGCGGATCAGCCAACATCATTATGTGCACATTTAGAATCCACCATCCTCACCTATAGGGAGAAACTGACCCTATGGGGTATACGCCCGTGTCTGTTCAACACAGTCAACATTTCCCCAATATGGAAGGCAACGCTGACGGAGTGGTCCAAGCTATATTCCACTAAGGAAGTGAGGTTCCCACACACATGCCTCCCCTTACCTTTGTTGCAAGCATCTCTCCATACTGATAAATTAGCACCCTCGGGCGTCTGGGCGACCTTACAGGGACACACCCTAGAGAAAATATGTGGACCAGATGGCAACTGTGACTGGAAACCCATCCTTGGCCTGCCACATACGAAAGAGGCCTCCTTCCTCCACCTCATAGGCTTCAGGAGTGATATTAAGAAGCTCCGTCTACCTCCCCTTCCTCACGACTCCCCTACCTGGCTCGAAGAAAAAATAGGCAAAACCCCCTGCTCGCAAGCGCTATCCATCATGTATAGGACGCTGCTCTCCTCCACGCCTTCGGCCCTTCCCCACATAGCTGCCTGGGAACGTGAGCTTTCTATTACGCTAACTGCTCCTGAGAAAGCGCCGATACTAGCTAATGCCCACGGTTTCTCACGCTGCATCACTATCCAAGAAAATTCATTCAAACTTACAACGCGATGGTACAAAACCCCGGTCTTCTTGCACAATTTGAATCCAGATATACCGGAGGTGTGCTGGAGGTGTGGAGCAGAGCCAGGCTCATTGTCGCATATCTGGTGGGATTGCCACAAAATACGCCCTTTTGGACCCAAATTGAGCATCTCATTAACCAGATTTGCAACGCTCGCACTCCAATACAGCTGGACTCAAAGCTAGTCCTGCTCTGGTGCCCAAACCCTTCTCTCACCCCATCCAGACGCAGCCTCCCCACAATGCTTATAACTTCAGCTAGACTTCTAATCCCCCTGCTCTGGAAATGTGAGTCAGCCCCCCTCATCGCCTCTTGGACAGAGAAGATGGACCAAATATATAGGTTTGAAGAACTTGCGTCTTATGAACAAAACACCAGACAGAAATTCTTGAGCACCTGGCTCCCATGGAAACTATACCGAAACTTCTCCTGATTCACACAGGTTCACATACCCCACATCACCTGGTACTACCCCTCCACACCACACCCCCCCCCCTTTTCGTCTGTCTCGTCTACTGTCAGTTCTTAGCACTAGGGTAGCTATAAAATATATAGCTCTGTTTTTGGAAAATGCTTATGCTTCTCCACTGTGTGCTATCGATGCCATGTTATGATTACTGCATTTGTGGAGTATATGTAACACCTTGTATCAGACTTATGCATCGGGTATCTGGTGTCTGCGACTCCAGTTGCCATACTGCCATGGAATTATTTGCTACCTATGTCATATGTTTATTGTTTTTACTAAAGAAAAAGACAATTTGGAAAGAAAATGATATCCTACATTATTATGGCTTCTCACCTGTGTGAATTCTCTGATGGTAAGATCTGATTTCTGATTAAAACATTCCCCACATTCACTTTGTTGTGTAAATTTTCTGATGCATAACAAGTTCTGGTTTAAAGCTACAACCTTTCCAAGTCTGAACATGAAAATGGTTTTCTCCCTGTATGAATTCTCCGATGTGTAACAAGATCTGATTTCCGGATAAAACATTTTCCACATTCTGAACATGAAAATGGCTTCTCCCCTGTGTGAATTCTCTGATGTTTAACAAGATCTGATTTCTGCATAAAACATTTTCCACATTCTGAACATGTAAATGGTTTCTCCCCTGTGTGAATTCTCTGATGTTTAACAAGACATGATTTACTTACAAAACATTTCCCACATTCTGAACATGAAAATGGCTTCTCCCCTGTGTGAATTCTATAATGTGTAATAAGACTTGATTTGCTGGTAAAAGATTTCCCACATTCCGAACATGAATATGGTTTCTCTCCTGTATGACCTCTCTGATGTTTAACTAGATCTGATTTCTGGATAAAACATTTCTCACATTCTGAACATGAAAACGGCTTCTCCCCTGTGTGGATTCTCTTATGTTCAATAAGGGTTGTTTTTTTTCTAAAGCATTTCCCACATTGTGAACATGAAAATGACTTCATCCCTGTGTGAATTTTCTCATGTGAAATAAAACTTGATTTATCGCTAAAACATTTCCCACATTCAGAACATGAAAATGGCTTCTCCCCTGTGTGAATTCTCTCATGTTTAACAAGATCTGATTTCTGGATGAAACATTTTTCACATTCTAAACATGAAAATGGTTTTTCTCCTGTGTGAATTCTCATATGTGTAATAAGACTTGATTTTATCCAATAGCATTTCCCACATTCTGAGCATGAAAATTGTTTCTCCCCTGCGTGAATTCTCTTATGTGTAATAAGAATTGATTTTTTGGTAAACCGTTTCCCGCATTCTAAACATGAAAATGGCTTCTCTCCTGTGTGAGCTCTTTGGTGTATCAGAAGACTTGATTTCATCTTATAACATTTCCTACATTCTGAGCATGAAAATGGTTTCTCCTGTGTGAGTGCTCTTATGTGTAATAAGAATAGATTTTTTGGTAAACTGTTTCCCGCATTCTAAGCATGAAAATGGCTTCTCTCCTGTGTGAGCTCTTTGGTGTATAATAAGACTTGATTTTATCCTATAACATTTCCCACATTCTGAGCACGAATACGGCTTCTCCTGTGGTAGTTGTTGGATGTTCACCTCTTCTGTGTTCTTTGTTTTGCTTAACAGTCTGTGATGAATCAAAAGGCAGGACTCGTTGAAAAAGATCAGATGATTGACTGTTGCTTTGCAAGGCTGAGGGTGTATCTGGGATAATGACATTTACTTCATAAGCATCATCATTTGCTTTTAAATCTTTAGGTATTGGAAGTCCCTTTGAACTCCTGATATAGTCATCTGCCAAGAAAAAAAAAAATTGTATTATCATTTATTCAATTCTTAAAACAGTGGTTTGCATAACAGATCACAATCTAAGGGTTGACTTCAGGGCAAGGACCAGTAGATCATGATATTTGGCCACCAAGCTGTTTGTTTGTATTTTCCACTTCTGCCTTGATGCTAGCATCTTTACAAGTTCACACTTTAGTGTGTCTATTACCAATCCTTTTTAGTGAAATGAACAGTGGTGTCTGTCTCGCACACTCCCCTGCAACTACATGCACTTTAGCACAGAGGGAAGAAGTAGTATGGTCACGTCATGTATAATGAAGTCATGGCTATGAGCTGACATAGATTTACATTATAATTTTGCCAGGTTCTGATGTGATTTATTAAAAATCTGTTGGGCCAGGAGATCCTGAAATCGTCATTGACAGACAGCAAAGATCTGGTGTTCCGTGGTAGACTTTGTAACCGTTTAGCTTGCTCTGATGTTGGATCTGCCATTACAATACTCCAAGCAATGCCGAATCAGAAGACAAACCCAGCATTCTGAACAACACTGTGGGATGTCATATACTGCACTAATTGTGGTCAGAAGTTATATTAGAAAATAACTATTCTCAATGTTTTCTATTTGTGCAATTTTTAGAACTTGTAGATTCTCTAAACCATAATCCATTTGTTGTGAGCTTAGCAGTGGTGTGGATTTTATGGATCCCAGGAGCTTCTCCTCAAACTCCTAGTCAGAAAAGGTGTCAAAGGTCATCATAAGGAGAATGGCTGGGATGTAACCGGCCAGTGGATAAGATAGGAGCATAGTTAGATAGGTAGCCAGGTATCAGAGCCAAGCGAAGTACAATGGGTAGGAGGCAGACAATTTGAAGAATGGAACAGGAGCGCTTTCATGAAACGGCACATAACGGACACAAATGTAGCCAAACAGATTTCTTTGACTTTGCATGCAGGACATTTCTCTACATTGTTTGTGATGAATACTGTGACACAAATATGAACATGCCCTTAGTATCCTGTTTTTAAGGTGATTGGATTTATTGTGTCACCTTTCATCATCTTTTTCTTTCATATGGAACATTTTAATGCTTTACAGATTGAAAGTGATGTTTTATATGGATTTGGCTTTGCCTCTATGGTTGAATTCAAATAGAAACTGCACATGCCTGTCCAACAGGTAAATCTGCAGTGGCCCGGGAAGGTGAACCCAAAGCTACTCTGGGTCCTCAGGACAATGTTGAAGTGCTACCACGTGTTGCAGCTCTTCAGAAGGAATTCAATGTCCAGACAAAAAAAGTCTTCCGACATAAACAACAGAGTTGAACCAGACAGTCAGAAGGTCGGTGTGTCTGCTTTTACCCTCCAGGGTAGGTAGGTGGAAAGTCATGAAGTCTCTCAGTATTAGTATTGGATATGCATTAACCCTTTTCACAGTGCTGTGCAGCTATAGTGTATATTGCAATAAACATATTTGTGGTATGGTCTGAGGTAGGTGAAGAAGGGAGAGAGGGAGAAGGCTGGCCTAGCCTCTCCCATAACCTATCTGGCTGAAGTGTGCCCGGAGCCAGGAGCGGGGTAAGGCCTGGATAAGTGGGCCACCCAATGGAGTTGAAGTAAGAAAAGGGGAAGGGTGGGCGGGTCACGTGATGACCGCCCTCCCTAGGGTGATCGCCCGATGTTAAATAGCCACAGCCCTCCCACAAATACAGGCTGTAACCAGCCTTCAATACTTGTGGTATGGTCTGAGGTAGGTGAAGAAGGAGAGAGGGAGAAGGCTGGCCTAGCCTCCCCATAACCTATCTGGCTGAAGTGTGCCCGGAGCCAGGAGCAGGGTAAGGCCTGGATAAGTGGGCAAAGAGGACTTTCACCACCTGGTAGGTGCCAGGGACTTAATGGTGTGAAATACGGTGATTCCTGGAGCTATAGAGTGGAACGTCCTAGAATCTTGACCTGAGGATCGTGTACGCATCTGAAACAACATGGCGACCTCCACTGCCTCATCCGGGGACAACATGAACTGGCACGTGGTGCCAGGGGCTAGAGAGGCCAAAGGAATGGCTGGTGGTAGTGCCGGATTGTGCCCCAACCCCGCTGTTGATGAGCGGTTCCGGGGAATGGCTGAAGAGATGTGAGCGAACCATACGCTGGAGCACCTTGGCGAGCTCCCTGAGCACCTTACCGGGCACCCACTATTTAATGACGGAAGGACTTAGCTCCCGCAGGGAACCCATCTGACAGGCTTGAAGATGAAGGAGCAGGGAAACGGTGAATGCCGTGCTATACAAGATGTCGCTTGAGAAGGATGGAGCGTGATTGTGCTGCAGGTGTGTTATTCGGCTTAAGGAACCCCCGAAATCCTGAATACATGTCAGCCTCGAAGATACTGCTAGATGGGCGCCCAAAAGGAGCACCTGTTTAGGGCCAGGGGTAGCTCCCGATACAGTTCGCCCGGCATGGGTTGCCTAAGCACTACTGGACCCATGCAGTTCCTCTGGGTGCCACTGAGGGCAGCGTGGCAAGACGGGTCCTCGAGCCCCCGGTGATGTTTGATACGGCTAATATAACTTGACTATATTAAAGGAAAGGTGCCGCTGTATATGGCAGAGCGCGATGAAATGTCATTGATGAAGTAACAATGTCCCCGTCACCCTGCAGGTGGTAAGCAGGAGCGCAGAAACGCCTAGAACCTCGTCGTGAAGCTCCAGCCGCGGACCCTTGCCCAACTACCTTGCAGGTTCCAACAGCTATACTGAACCATGAACGGGACGAGAGGTAAAGACTGGGAAAGCGTGTGGAAGAATTAAAATCTTAAGTCCTACTAGAACCGACTGTCTACCCTGACCGGTTTCCTCCGATAGGACTGGAGACGACACTCACAATGAATAAGGCGTAACACCCAACAGAGGTGTGACTGGATGCCGCAACTGTTCGTGACTTACCTGGAAACGCGTGATCGGACAGGAAGGAAGGAAAACGCTCCGTGAAATCCATGAAAAAGCGCTTTGGACTAGGGTGTGGAAAAGCTGGCCGCCAGTATGGAACTGAAATGCACGGGGACCCGGTGACAAGGAGCCTGAGAGAAGGCGGACAAATGGTTGTTTGTGAAAGGTGTGCCAGGAAAGCAAGGGAATTGGCCTAGTGCGCAATCCGAAGCTGCCCAGGGCGTGCCCGAAACACGAAGATCAGGGAAACCAGGTGAAGACAACAGAAAAGCCTGGGATTGTGATGACGCGAACAGAGCTGGCCGGGCGCGCCCTGAATGATGCCGGACACGAGGCAAGACTAGTGGCAAATATGCGACCTGAGTGATCCCGGCCACAAGGCATGAAGAGACATGACCTGAGTGTTTCAGGCCTGAGCGCCACACCACGAAGTATGGCCCGGGCGAAAGGGCCATTACACGTGGGAGATGCGAACTGGGCGGTTCAGGGACCCGCATTACCCTGTGAAGAATGAACTGAGAGAAACATGCATGACGGGCCCTGAGCGTTGCTGGTGGCAATGCATGACCCTAACCCGGGAATTCGGTGGAGTATGGCGCTGGATAATAGATGGCCTGAGGGAAGCAGAACTGAACGGGAGCCAGCCGACTAGAGCCCAACCCCTGGAGGAGTTGAGGGACAGAAGGGGGATTTTTATTTTTTTTTAAGAATGTAGCAAGGACGACTGGGAGAGAAATGTGAGAAACTAGCAACACGCAAGAAAACGAACTGAGAACTCCTACCCTAACCACATGTCAATCCTGACAAATTTTACTGACAGGACTGGAACCTATAAACTGGGAAAGTCCGGGACGAACAGAAGTGATGGAACGATGATACAAACTGCGCGTGAGGCAACTGGCCGATACCCGCCAGCCAGTAAATAACGAAGACTGGGCGAGTCTGAGCAGAACAGGTGGACAAAGGAAGCAGCAGACGTGCCAGGGAAAAAGAGGGATCGAATCGTGCGGAAGACGAGATGAACCGGGGCAGATTGTTTCATTTGTGGGACTGAACCTGCAACCTGGGAAGCAGGAAACGAGCAGGAATTATGAGATGCAGGGATGCGTAAGAACCCGTCGGCGACGACAAGAACTTGCGCGTGAATCAACTGAGCGATATGAGCTGGCAGAAACCCGGTGAGACACAGAGCGACACTGAGTGGAACCGGAGAAGACCAATCGTGGTCGGATGCCTGGCTGCCCTGGAGACAATGCGGGAATATCAGGAGAAGTGACCTGGTTCAGGCGCATAGGCAAGGATGACAAGAGACCAGGGTGCCACGTATCTGAAAAGGAAACCTGAGTATTTCAGGTAACATACCTGATGATAGAAGACCCCCATCCTGAATGAAAAAGAATGACCGGAAATCCAGGGAACATGACCTGAGCGAATCAGGCCGAAAACATAGAAGGAACAGGACCTGAGCGATCTCAGGCGGTAGAGCGGAAGTGTGAGACAACTTGATTAGCTTAGCCTTAGGTTATTACAGGAAGAGACATGAACCCAAGAAAATCGGGCGGTTGTACGGGGCGATACATGCAGTTATACCGGAATGACACGTGAAACCTGAGCGATTCAGGCAATTAAACATGAATGACATGTGAACCTGAGCGATTCAGGTAACTGCACGTACATGATGTATGAACCTGAGCGATTCAGGCAGTCATACATGAATAATACATGGGCCTGAGCGATTCAGGCGACTACACATGAATGATGTATGCACCTGAGCGATTCAGGAGACTACACATGAATGATGTATGAACCTGAGCGATTCAGGCAGTTATAGATGAATGATATGTGGACCTGAGCGATTCAGGAGACTACACATGAATGACGTATGAACCTGAGCGATTCAGGCAGTTATACATGAATGAAACATGGGCCTGAGCGATTCAGGCGACTACACATGGATGATGTATGAACCTGAGCGATTCAGGCAGTTATATATGGATGGAACATGGACCTGAGCGATTCAGGAGACTACACATGAATGATGTATGAACCTGAGCGATTCAGGCAGTTATAGATGAATGATATGTGGACCTGAGCGATTCAGGAGACTACACAAGAATGATGTATGAGCCTGAGCGATTCAGGCAGTTATACATGAATGATCCATGGGCCTGAGCGATTCAGAGGACTACACATGAATGATGTATGAACCTGAGCGACTCAGGCAGTTATACAAGAATGATACATGGGCCTGAGCGATTCAGGCCGTTATGCGGGAATGATACATGGACCTGAGCGATTCAGGAGACTACACATGAATGAGGTATGAACCTGAGTGATTCAGGCGGCTATATATGGATGGAACATGGACCTGAGCGATTCAGGCAGTTATACGGGAATGATACATGGACCTAAGCGATTCAGGAGACTACACATGAATGAGGTATGAACCTGAGTGATTCAGGAGGCTATATATGGATGGAAAATGTAACGGAGCGATTCGGTCAGTTATACGGGAATGATACATGGACCTGAGCGATTCAGGCGCCCACACATGAATGATATGAGTGCACCTGAGTGACTCGGCAGTTGTACATGAATGATACATGGACCTGAGTGATTCAGGCAGTTAAACATGAATGATATGTGAACCTGAGCGATTCAGGCAGCTGTATGTGAAAGATACCTGAAACGGAACGATTCAGTCAGTTATGCATGACTGCCGCGTGGACCCGAGTGATTCGGGAACTACACGTGCATGGTACATAAACCTGAGCGATACATGCCGCCCAACATGAGTTATGCATGGACCTGGGCGAGTCAGGCAGTTATACGTAACTGAATGAAATATGGACCCGAATGACTCAGAACCTGAGCGATTCAAGCGACCATGCCTGAATGATGCGTGGACCTGAGCAAAACGTGAACAACAAGAACTTGAACGATTCAGTCAAAGAAACAAGGATGAAAAATGAACCTAAATGAAGAGATTTAGGCAAACATACGTGAATGGCAGTGAACCTGGGCGATTCCGCCTAACTACACCTGAAAGAAGCATGAACCTGAGTGAATTAGCCCACTAAAAGTGGATGGCAAATAGACCTGATTGACCCAGGCAGCTATACAGAACTATGCGTGCACCTGAGCGATTCAGGCAAATAAACCAGAACAATAAATGAACCTGAGGATTCAGGTGGTAGTACGCAATGGTGTCTTGAACCTGGGCGGTCCTGGCAATAATACCCACCTGATGCGTAAACCTTAGCGACTCAGGCAACTATGTGAGTAATTTGAGCAATAAAAGCAGATATGTATGACAAGTGCGGGAACCTAGGCGACGCAGGCCGCTATACCTGAGGGGCAACATGGACCTGAGTTGCCAGGGGACCCCCTTGGACCACGGGTGACTGGAAGGGAACGACTGGAACCTAACCTGAGGCCTATGCGGACTTGGGTGGCGAGGTTATCATTCCTGCATGACGCTGGAAGCAGAGCGCCACCAGTGACCGGAAGAAAACACGTACTTGAACCTGCCAAGGAAGACATGTGGACATTTATTTTTTTTTTTGTCAGATCCACACAACACCTGCAAAACACACCATCCGAAGCGGGGGGCAAAAACAGAAAGCTGACGCAACCCTGCTGCTATAAAAACCTGCTAGCCACAAGCAGAGCGGCACAATGACTTGAACTTAAAATGTAAGGACCCAATACCCTACCCAGAAAAGCTATCAATAAGAACCTGTGCCAGCTAATTTTGCGACAATTATGCAGCCCACTACCTGAAGCACCCGCGTGAACCCAGAACACTAACCCTATGGAGGCAGCCGACCTCCGGAGGCTTGGAGACAACCCCCTGATGTGCACAGCGGGTCTCTTACCACGTATGACCCTAGTACAACACCATGAGCGCGCCTCAGATGCCCGGCTCGGGTGTATCTGCAATGAACTTACCCACGATTAAAACCAAAACATGGTGCGCCCGCATATCACCGCAGCCCTGCTGCCTTTAACAAGCACCGCCGCAAGGTATTGCCCCAATGTAGCGGACTGCCTCGCCTGGGGCGAGATGTGGATACCGCCGCTATGAGGTCTTGGTCAGCGTTTGGGGCCCGCGCCCCAAAAGGGGAGACAGTCCAGGAGCCGCAGGGAAAACAAGCCGTGGACGAACCTGCGCCGGTAGGCCGAACAGAGCTACGGCTTCCGGCCAAGGAGACCGGAGAGCCGCGACTTACCCGGAAGTGACACAGACCCAGGAGCACGTCGGCGACCCGGGAGTGACGAGGCCCTTCCCCGAGGACCAGCGTTACCTGACTGCCCACGTGCTGCCCACCGCAAGTGCTGTGGCCGTATGGGGCCCGCTGTCATCTGCCGCACTGTCCAGGAGAGGTGTTCTGGAAGCCGTAGGGAGGAAGGCCATGACCCTGGCCTGCGCCGATAGGGCGGAAGTGCTGCTGCTTCGGGACGATGGTAATGCAGGTAGCGATGTGAACCGGGGAGCGCACTGAAGACCCGGAACTAACCAGAGGAACGCTGCACGTGATGACCGCCCTCCCCTAGGGTGATCGCCCGGTGTTAAATAGCCACAGCCCCTCCCACAAATACAGGCTGTAACCAGCCTTCAATACAAATGTAGCTCGAGAATATGAAACCATATAAGTGGACCCACATAGTGCAAGTTAACCCTTCAAAGTGCAGTAAAGTAGCAACTTGATGGCTTTGCATAGTAGCCAAAGAGGCAAATGTCTACAAATAACTATAGTCCAAAGTCCGCGTACACTCTTAAGGGCGTTTTACATTGGCCAATAAGTGGGAACGAATGTTTCATTGCTGATAGATGCTTGTTATGACATTGAATTCTGCCATGTAAAAAGATCCTTTCACAAGGGGAGCAATTGTTTATCTCAGTCCTTTTTGAAACATACATCAAATGTGAGGTTTTATTGCTTTATTTAGTGGTCACTACTCACCTGGGCGGTTATCTGTAGGAAGGTCCTCTATACTCTGCTCATCACCCTCACATATGTCTCTGCAACACATATAATGTTCAGATCTTCACCTGGATTCTGAACCTGTGAAACAAATGTAGAAGGCGGTTGTAGAAGTCATGTGGAATGTAATATGTGACCTGAAAAGATTATTAATTATTATGATGGCCAAAAATCCCGGACAGTAGAAGTTATGTGACCCCAATAGCTGCAGGTCTCCTGTATAAATATTCCAACCAGAAGACTCCATAACCAGAAAATAGTGAGAAGATCTAGATAACGTAATGTCTATGGTCAGCTGTAATCCTGCCATCCCCACCATTCTCATTACACATATGTAGCAGGGTTAACACACAAACTCTTAACTCAAAGTGTTATCTTGAAACAAAAGCCATTAAAAACCAATGGAAGGTCTTTGCTTAACGCATTTAGTTTACATAACACATTTCATAAAGCATGTGTGTTAACTCTATTACATCTGTACAAGGATAAAACATATAATACTGGTGGATAAAACAAGACTGAACACAAGATCTTCTCAGCCTTCTACAGATCATAGGGGACATTTCATGAGACCTTATCTCCATCTACCTGATCATCCTGTGGGACATTGTGATGTTCTTCTGAACCATCCTGTGGAAGAAGAGGACTGGGACATCTCTCCGGTGTTCTTCTCTCTTCCTTAACTGTAGGAAACACATCCAGTGACTGAATTCATCCCTTACATACAGATAATGAGAGGACGTGTGTATTTATTCATGTCTATTACCTGGTGATGTGAGAGGCCGGTGATCCTCCATCATGACGTCCTTGTACTGATCTTTGTGTCCTTCTAAATACTCCCACTCCTCCATGGAGAAATAGATGGTGACATCCTGACACCTTATAGGAACCTGACAACACAATGATACAGTCATCACCCAGATCCCTTCATAGCGTTCCTGTATAATGTCCCAGCATTCCCAGCAGTGTCACCTCTCCAGTCAGCAGCTCCATCATCTTGTTGGTGAGCTCTAGGATCTTCTCTCTATTGATTTCCTCATGTATCAGGGGGTGAGGTGGAGGCCCTGTGATTGGGCTCAGGGTTCTTCCCCATCCTTCAGACACAGGGTCCTGACAGCGCCCACTAGAGGTCTTCTTCACTACTGTGTAGTCCTGGTTATGGAGAGACACAGTAATAACTATCACTCCATCCATCTCCAGAGTCCCTCACCTCTCCAGTCATGTCCATCTGTTAGTAACATAGATAAGATGATGTAATGTGACATCATCAGAACCTCTCACCTCTCCAGTAAGCCGGAAGAGGATCTCTAGGGTGAGATTTATTATACTCTCCGCCATCTTGTCCCTGTCCCTATCCATCCTTGGCGGGTCAATCAGGAGAAGGATCTTATATAGAAGATCTCCACTGAGCAGATCCTGTATTGTAGGAACCTTAATGGAAAAAAGATTAGACAATGGAAAATCCTACAAAATCCGATATAAATACAGTTACTGGAGATAAAATGGGAAAACATTAACCCTTTCATAATATAGTCAGGTTTATTTGTAATGATCATTGGTATTACTTTTACTTATCATGATTATGAGATTCTTACTTTGTGACATATTTTACTCTGTCAGTTGTACATTTTCTTTAATACATTAATCATATACAAAACCTTTAGAAAAATTTCAAAAAAATTGTCAGTGTTCAAAACTGAGTGCGGAACTGCGCCACAATTACCACAACTAAGTGGTACAGCAGCAACTGCACTTTTAGCAACTTGGCTAGGTGAGCGTTCAGCTTCAACACAACTGGATAGCTGAGCATGTAGAGTTATTTTCTGGCCACATATTTTATTATTGATGACTGACGACAGAGCGTAGAATAAGGACTCTGAGCGACAGAACAAGCATCTGATGAGGACGATGACTAAGACAGGGTCATAGATGAGGACAGACTTGTTGGGATTGCTGGCCAGTTCTATTTTCCCACTCGATCTGGTGATGTGCCTCATGTGCATAGAGCAAAATGGCATTTTAAAAGACAATTTTACCTACAGCTGGGCAGAAATAGCACTGCCAGGCACTTGGCCAGATGGTGGTTCAGCTTGTATAGAAGCGAATTGCTGGTCGAGAAAAGTTCTCATGGCCACACCTTCCTTTATGGATATCTCATGACAGATTGAAGGACGAGCAAGAGGAGCAGTCCGAATAAGAGAACAAGCATCTGATTATGATGACAAGGACACGATACTGCTTGGGGATGCAGGCTGACTTCCACAAAAAGACCAGGAGGAGTAAGAAAAAGGACAAACTTGTTCCGATTCAGAATGCTGGCCAGTTATATTTTTCCACAAGATCCAGTGATGCCGCCAGGGCTGTGGAGTCGGTAGATAAATTTTCCGACTCCGGCTCCTCAGATTTTGAAACTTCCGACTCAGACTCCTCGACTCCGACTCCTCTGTATATAATATGCAAATACGAAGCTGTTCCACCAAGTTCTTCTAATCTCCTCTAGCATAGAGAGGTAGTTGAGCAGAAGCTGCTGCCTTCTCCTTTGTGTGTTGATCTTCTGCTGAAGATAGAGCAGTGGGAGGATCCAGGAAGGGAAGGGGCATTTATTTTAAAACATGATTTTCCTAGTAGAGTCCCATAGTCATGTTTAAAATTTAAGCTAACAATCTGAGTTTACATGTTTTATAGCCTTAGCTGAATGATAGCAGTTTTTCAAATGGTTTACAGCTTCAGTCTTGAACTATTGACTATCCATTCCCTTCACTTATACAAGTGTCTCCAGTCCTTAATCAGTTATCAGTGAGAGGCTAGGATAACCATGGGTTCCCTGTAACAGCAGACCACAAGACAATGGAAAGTGGAAGTATTGCCGCTCCTTAAAGGGACACTGACAGGCTGATTTTCCAGCTAAAGATAAATATATACTGGTATTCATCAGAGAATTAGGAATAAAACTATACTAATGTTACCCCCCAGTTAAGCTGTACTTGTGTTTAAAAAACATTTTAATCTGTATGCAAATTCACTATCTTTGTGCCCAATGGGGCAGCGTCTCCTGCGGCTTTGTGCCCAGCCGCGCCCGAAGTACAGCTTCCCCTCGTTATTATTCACTGCACTGGCCTTTTTTTTCAGGCTAGCCGAACGCTGAATTCCTGCGCAGGCGCACGTGTAGAGTGCAGGCAGCAGCCTCGTCTGGCTATGCTGAGGCTGTGCCAGCTTTCTCTCTTCCTCCTCGCTACCAAGTCCTGTCTAGTGCTGCCAGTACTCTACACGTGCGCCTGCCCCCTTGGGCACAAAGGTAGAGAATTTGCATATTGATTAAAACGTTTTTAAACACAAGTAAACCTCAACTGGGGGTAACAGTCGTCTAGTTGTATTCCTAATCCTCCGATGAATACCAGCAGATATATCTTTAGCCAGTAAATCAGCCTGTCAGTGTCCCTTTAACTGCATAGTAAAGCATATGAAAAGCATGCTTCTTCACGGTCACTTAACGTCTTTGTTTAGCGGTAACGTGACGCACTGCATGCATTGGCCTTTATTCTTACAGTAGAGAAGTAATTCATTATAACTTTATCTGAATTGGGACATTTAAACTTGCTTTTTTTTATTCCAATTTTTTTTTATTCCAATTTAAATCTAGTAGGAGTCGGTCGGTCCATTTTTGCCGACTCCGACTCCAAGTACCCAAAATTGCCTCCGACTCCGACTCCTCGACTCCGACTCCACAGCCCTGGATGCCGCCTCATGTGCTACAATAGAGCCCTGGTACCTATGTTTGTGTCTTAACCCCATGGCTTATTTTAATTCTGCAGATCTGTGTTTTTTTGTGCTGGCCTTATGGAGATAAACTTGCATTACAGGAGATACTCACACAGAGCTAAAAGCAGCCGAGCTTGGCATAAGCCTGACACGTCTTGTGCCTATGCTCACAGAATCAAAAGTATCATCAGGTCCTGAGCTGACCAAAAAAAAAAGATCTCCCGCTGTCACTCTTCTTGGACGTTTTGGCCTTACGTAGCCTCTACTCTTTATTGCAGCTACGGCCACCACCCTCTTCATCTGATATCTCCTCGAGATCATCCCGATCCAGCTTCTAGTTCCTGTACAACACACAATTATCATCAAGTCCTGTCGCCACCACTTTTATCAGACTGTAATACGTCATCTTCAGCTCCTTGACCTCCCAATTCTCTCCTCTGTATTTGGTCTGAGTACCACTGTCACAACCACTGCCCCTAACTCCATCACCATGGCTACCTTGTTGTCCTCAATAACAATGTGGACTTATCGGCAGCGAGGGAGACTGTAGTGCTGCTACTGATGTTTGCACTACTACCCACATGCTAATTCTGGGATTTTGCACTCTTATTTTACCACACATTTTATTATGAGGCCTTCAAATGAAAAGTCACGGGTTTGATACACAATTATTATTGATACAATGATTATTAAAGGGGTTGTCTGTGTTCAGAGCTGAACCCGGACATACCTCCATTTTCACCCAGGCAGTCCCCTGACTTGAGCATCGGAGCAGTTCAGGCTCCCATGCTCTCTCTTGCCCTGCGCTAAATCGCGCAGGGCAAGAGCTCTTTGTTTACAATCACACACTGCCGGGCGGAGGCTTCCGCTCGGCAGTGTGTTCAGTGTTCATCATCGGCTCTGATGGGCGTGCTTTAGCACTACACTAGCCATTTTACAGGCTAGGCCAGTGCTTAAGTCCGCCCATCAGTGCTGGTGATGTCACTGGGCTTCCTGACAGCCCCATGGAGAGCCCGGTACGTCACTGGATCTCCAAAAAATGAGCTTTGCCCTGAGCAATTTAAGCGCAGGGCAAGGGAGAGCATCGGAGCATGAGCTGCTCCGATGCTCAAGTCAGGGGGGCTGCCTGGGTGAAAAAGGAGGTATATCCGGGTTCAGCTCTGAACCCGGACAACCCCTTAAACCACATCAGTCCCCCTAGCTTAAACACACTTAATGACCAGGCCACTTTTTACAATTCTGCACTACACTACTTTCACCGTTTATTGCTCCGTCATACAACTTACCACCCAAATGAATTTTACCTTCTTTTCTTCTCACTAATAGAGCTTTCATTTGGTGGTATTTCATTGTTGCTGACATTTTTACTTTTTTTGCCAATAATAAAAATTTAACGACATTTTTGCAAAAAAATGACATTTTTCGCTTTCTGTTGTAAAATTTTACAAAAAAACCTACATTTCTATATACATTTTTCTCTAAATTTATTGTTCTACATGTCTTTGATAAAAAAAAATGCAATAAGTGTATATTTATTGGTTTGGGTAAAAGTTATAGTGTTTACAAACTATGGTGCAAAAAAGTGAATTTCCGCATTTTGAAGCAGCTCTGACTTTCTGAGCACCTGTCATGTTTCTTCAGGTGCTAGAATGTCAGGAAAGTATAAATAGCCCCAAATGACACCATTTTAAAAAGAAGACACCCCAAAGTATTCGCGGAGGGGCATGGTGAGTTCATGTATGATTTCATTTTTTTTCACAAGTTAGCAGAAAATGACACTTTCTGAGGAAAAAAATAAATACGGTAATAAAGTTTCCATTTCTGCTAACTTCTGGCAAAAAAAAAAAATCTCCCACGGACTCACTATGCCCCTCAGTGAATACCTTGTGTCTACTTTCCAAAATGGGGTCATTTGTGGGGTGTGTTTACTGTTCTGGCATTTTGGGCGGGGCTAAATTGTGAGCAACCCTGTAAAACCTAAAGGTACTCGTTGGACTTTACGCCCCTACGCTGCAAAAAAGTGGCACACATGTGGTATCGCCGTACTCAGAAGAAGTAGGGCAATGTGTTTTGGGGTGTATTTTTACATATACCCATACTGTGTGTGAGAAATATCTCTGTAAACTGACAACTTTGTATAAAAAAATTAAAAAGTTGTCATTTACAGAGATATTTCTACACACAGTATGGTTATATGTAAAATACACCCCAGAGCACATTGCCCTACTTCTCCTGAGTACGGCGATACCATATCAGTGACACTTTTTGTAGCCAAGATGCGCGAAGGGGCCCCAAATTCCAATGAGTACCTTTAGGAT
>JAKVIS010000329.1:0-84936 GCA_033119425.1 Bufotes viridis
CCCCTGGCACCCAGACAGAGGAGAGGTTCATTCACGGCAAAACAGGCTTCATGTCACCCACCAACAGAACAGGCGATTGTCACTAATGTAGGACCCTGGCACCCAGACAGAGGAGAGGTTCATTCACGGCAAAACAGGTTTCATGTCACCCACCAATGAAGTAAATGTGTACCCGAGCTTTTGGGCACAAATATGGCTGTAACAAAGTCCTGGTAAGGACTATAGGACTGCAAAAGGCAGCAAAATGTGGGTAAGTGCCCCGCAAACAAATTTGGATAGGGAAATTGCTTAAAATAAAATAAAACAAATTAAACATTATTAACCAGCAACTCGGAGGAGGAGGTGGTTGAGGAGGCGGCGAATGTTGTGGTGTTGGTGGAAGCGACGATGAAGGAGGAGGTATCTTAAAAGGTTTTATTTATTTTTTTGTTTTTTAAAATTGGGCTTGTAGTCGCGCATCTTCCTATCACGCTCCACTGCAGGAATTAAGGAGGGCACATTGTCTTTGTAGCGGGGATCCAGCAGGGTGGTAACCCAGTAGTCCGCACATGTTACAATGTGGGCAACTCTGCTGTCGTTGCGCAGGCACTGCAGCATGTAGTTGCTCATGTGTGCCAGGCTGCCCAGAGGTAAGGATAAGCTGTCCTCTGTAGGTGGTGATCCTCCGTATCCCCCCAGCCACGCTCCAGTGATGGCGATGTGCTGCGTTGGGTGCCACCCTGCAGTGAACCCGGTTCCTCCTCTACCTCATCCTCCAGAACTGTGCCCTGGCTGGCCACTTGTGTACCTGGCCCCTGCTGGTGCAGGAACCCACCCTCTGAGCCACTTCTGAATGACCAGACTGAAACCTTGTGAAATGCCCCCTCTTCCTCCTCCTCCTCTGCCACATCCTCTTCTATCATCGCGGTAATTGTTTTTTCAAGGAGACAAGTGGTATTGTAATGCTAACAACAGCGTCATAAGCACTGGCCATGTTGGTTGAGTACTCAAAAGACCGCAACAAGGTTGAGGACTTACCATATGGTCGTCCAGAACCCGGATTTCCTCTGAAACCTCTGGATTGGCCCGCGCCGCCTCAGGAAGGGAAAAAGGAAGGCTGGTGTCTTTGGTCCTGCAGCGATGCTTTGTGCTTGAAGGAGCTTCGACTCCTACCTCGGGTCTGAAAGGATGACCGGTCGGACAGACGGCCCCTGGAACTGCCGGCCCTGGTGGAAACCCGACCATGGAACACTTGAGCCTTGTCAAGGCCCCCACAAATTTGCCTAAATCCTTAATGAAGGAATCTCTGAATAGAAGACCTTGGGCGTCTTTGCCCGTTTCGGTCAAAGCCAGATTGGCCAGCTTTGGCTCAATTTTCACTAGGATAGCCTTTCGCCTTTCAATAGCTAGGGACGTATTTACGTTCCCAGCGATACAGATGGCCCGCTGAACCCATCCTCTGAGTTCCTCAGGGTCGACACTTTTGTTTTCTGCTTTGGCGGACTCCGCCAGGTCAAAGATTTTGGCCAATGGACCCATTATGTCAAGCAGTTTATCCTGACATGTCCGCAGGTCTAAATCTAAACTTCTACGAGGGTTAAAGCCTGTTTTAGACAGGAATTGCACCATTTTGGGATCGACTACAGGGGTCTCGCAGACTTTATTCGGTATTAGTGGCTGTGAGCACTCGGCCCGTAATTTATTTCGGGCTTCTTTACTTAAGGGCTTACGGACCATAGCCTTTATGCGATTATTATTATATGGCTTATTTCTTTATTGCTTACATAAGGAACCTTTTATAAAGCCTGGACTCCTAGTATAATCAGACGGCTGCTTAGCAGAGCTGACAGCATTGTATTGTGTGTTATTTGGTTGTCTCACTGTCGGCAGGAAATAAAGATTGCCTACCTTTTCATTCAGATGACTTTGTGCCTCAATTGATAGATATCTATATATATAAAAAAGGATGTATATATGTGTGTATGTATGTATGTTCCACGATCACTCAAAAACGCAACCATCGATGCCAACAAAACTTGGCATACACGTACCTTGCAACCTGGAAAGAAATAGTGTGGGGGGTCTCAGCTCTCTAGGACAAACCGTTCCTGAGATATTCCCAAAAAATTACCTGCATTAGCCAACACAAGCCTGCAAGCCTTTCACTTAAATCCTAACTGCCATACACATGGTGTCCCTTATCAGCCAATAGAAGCTCGCAGGTCCTACTCCAGGTTGCCATAACAACTGATCACAGATTTTAGCAGTTCGCAGGTCCTTAAATATTCAGTTATATGACAGACGACGGTACAACTATATTGCTACATGCTGGAGGGCAGGGGGCCACTATTAAAAGGATGGGCGCTGTGGAGTTCACTGTTAAAAGGGCGGGCACTGTGAAGGTCACTGTTAAAGGGGTTGGGAACTGAGGAGGTCAATGTTAAAGGGGAGGGTACTGTGGAGGTCATTGTTAAAGGGGCGGCCACTATGAAGGTCACTGTTAAAGGGTTTGTCAATGTTAAAGGGGCGGGCACTGTGAAGGTCACTGTCAAAGGGGCAGGAACTGTGGAGGTCACTGTTAAAGGGGTGGACACTATGGAGATCACTGTTAAAGGGGTTGTTAATATTAAAGGGGCGGGCACTGTGGAGGTCAATGTTATGTGGGATGCTCTTAATATCTTTTATATACTACAAGAAAATTTAGACTAGCACATACATCTACATAATCACTGGTGCATATCCATAAGGCAAACGTGGTTGATAATAAAGCGAGTGTTGTGCCATGCCGGAGGTAGCGTGGGCCACCCTCTCTCACTCCCTGTGCCCGTGTGGGCAAGGGCTGTCTGTGTAAAACTGTGCCAAGCTGACCTTATGTACTCCCAGGGAGGGCGTAACAAGTCTTGGTAACCAGTGCCAAAACCGTACCGCGTGATCCTGATGTACAGTGACGTCAGGCGGGTCTGCGAGGTGCGGTACGTCACTATATATATATTTTTATATTTTTTGTAAGGGATCGCTCTCTCAGGGGGTCCCAATCACAGACTTCTCCTCTGACAATGGGGTTCAAGTCCAAAAGGTGCTTTATTTCAGCACTTTAGCACCATCACACACATAAACATCTGCTCGTCTGGGCTCTACCTAATACACGTGTTGTCTCTACCTCAACTATAGAGCGCCATTCACACACTGGATTAGATCTGGCTTCCTCAGCCATATATGTTCCAGCAGCCGCCAGGCTGTGACCACACCAGCACCCTTGGGGGGAGATGGTCCAGAAGTCCTCCCGACTCTGACCGCGCAACTCTCTTTCCGTAGGCATCGCTGGGCCCCCCAAGCTTTACAAAGCCTCGTGGCTCCTCAGCCCTACCGGCTGAGACCACACAGAGCCGCTTAGGATACCCTCTCTCTCAGACTTCCTCAGCCTTTCTCTCTCCAAGTCATACACAAAGGGTTGTTTTATCCCTCCTTGATTACATTAGCAGGCCTCTTTTTAATAACGCTAAGCAATTTGTTTCAGTATAATAAAGTCAATATTTGACTAAAGCAATGTCAGAATTGCTTGGATGAGCAAAACTAGGAGAGTTTAGTTATTCTCTGCTAAAGGGACACAAGTGATAAGATTGTAAGAAATCAGATGTTGTTAGACGTCACAACACTCACACAGGGGAGAAGCCATTTTTATCTTCTGAATTTGGGAAATGTTTTATCCAGAATTCTGATCCTATTAGACATCAAATCAATCACTCTGGAAAAAAACCCTTTCAGAATTTGGGACATTTTTTACTCCAAAGTCCACCCTTGCCGATCACCACAGAAGAGAAGCCATAATTATGTTCAGAATGTGGGAACATTTTTAGATGGAAATCATATCTTGTTGACCATTTTCATTTTTTCTACTTTTGAAAAATAGTACAATAAACAATAGAACAGTAGATGCAAAGTAAAGCCGCCAAGCATAGAAGAAGAAGGGAAAGCAATTTACACCACTGGATTGTGAGTAAGTTCATTCTCCAAAAAGTAAATAAAATCCAGACAACCCCTATGTATCAATCAAATAAGTCTGCTTTGCCTGTGTCACCATAAAAGTGTATAGAGGCAGCGATGATCACATCAAAAATAACAGAGGAAAGAAACGGCAAATGTTTACTGAAATGTGTAGTGTGGGTTTTGGTCCCATTACAGACACCGGACTTCTTAACCAGTGATGTCACTGTTATTACATGGGAAACGCTAGGGGCTGGGGCACATTCACATTAGAACAGAGAACACAACCATCACTGACCCTTTCTGGACATTCATTTTGTGGATACTACAACCAGTGGATTATGTCCCTCTCTAGAACGACAGATGCAATCATCGACAAAACAAAATAACACAACCAGATAGAAATGTCAGATTGCTGCTAAACTCTGCATTCAGTTATGTCTCGGGCAGATATGTAAATGATTACAGTTGTGGTCTGTGGACACTGGGTCTTGCCACAATACTGGATTGTCTGTTTCCTAATCTTGGTCTAACTTTTCCTCCTTACCTGTCTTTGTGTCATCCTCCGGCGTCAAGCACTGAGAAATACAGCAACATCTCGCCGTACCCGTGACAGAACCCGCCAAACTGTCGGGGAAACATCCGCAGATGATGGGGAAGATAAAAAGACAGCTCCCCAGGCTCTCAAACAATCTGGAGCAATACCTTGAAAAGAGCCAGAGCACAGATGGTGCCAATGCGCAAGTCCTCACAACAACTCCTAACTCTCATCAAAGCTCTCCAACTTCTTTATCACCATGCTCATACTCCCCAGCACTCGAGACGACCCCTCCGATATCACCAGACACACAAATACCTTCGTTACCTCCGATTCTGGAGGACATTAGAATGGATCAGGAGGGAGAACAACAAAAACAAGATGGCGGCCGTGAGAGAGGAGGACATGAGCTGAAACCCTGCAGCCCTCAGAGACATAGGTCACGGTTGGAACCAGCAAACCTGAAACAGGTCAGTGTATCTACTGGGCACCCCACTCCTATAGCAAAAAAACGACAGGGTCCATCATGGACTTCCCTACAACAAACAAGAAGGTATGGGAGAAAGTCATGTGGTCAGATAAGACCAAAGTAGAACTTTTTGGTCTAAACTTCAATTGTGGTCGGTGCCACCATCTGGGGAGAGGAGATGACGGTGACCATCCTAGAGTGCGGATGGCCTTACTATACCTATTACTGGCTGATGTGTGCCCGGAGCCAGGACGGGGTAGGCCTGGAAGGGGGCCTACCCTAATTGAGAGGATAAAAAGAAGGGGAGGGAGGGTGGGGCGCAGCCGCTGCTCGTGCTGAGGCTGATGGCTTGAAGGGGGGAGGTATAAGTAGCGGCCTAAGGCCCCTCCCACAAATACAGGCTGAACTCTTTCAGCCTTACCACTTGTAGTCGGTGCCACCATCTGGGGAGAGGAGATGACGGTGACCATCCTAGAGTGCGGATGGCCTTACTATACCTATTACTGGCTGATGTGTACCCGGAGCCAGGACGGGGTAGGCCTGGAAGGGGGCAAAAGTAAAGTCCGCCTGTAGGAGGGTGTAGTGGAATTACGGCTACCATGGAGCAGGATGGAGGGTGTAATGGACCGGCTCAACCGTGACTGGCCGAGCTGGCCCCCGTGCTGGGACCTGTAGTGCAATCTGGACCGAAAACATTGCGAAGGGACTGTCCTGCCTTGAAGAAGAGCCCAAAAATACTGCCAACTAGCTTCCTTTGTTTTTTTTTTTTTACTAAGACCCGGAACCGTAGAATGAACGGGAATGATGTGGAGGGGTGATCCGTATGGACCTAGACAAGCAAATGTGCATCAACTGATGACTAATATAGAACTTAACACCAAACACCGGGACTAGAAGTCTGAAAATGAGCCGGACCTGGATGATACAGCCGTAAGACCGCGCTGACCACCTGGACGGGGTTCAAAAGGTTGTGTGAACCTAAACCAGGATAGAAATTCCCACTGATATTGGACCCGGACTGGAAACGGAAAAGAGATAGACCGGCGCAGCCATGGGAATCAATTACGTTTAAAATGCGAGAGCGCACCAAGTGAGGAACCGAATCGTGAGAAATGAACTGCCGACGAGTGCCCGGCCACCTGAAGAGGAATGCCCCAGGACGTCTGGGTGTTTTTGAATGTCACCAAATGGGCTAAAAGGTGAATGGCTTGGATGTAACAGGTGAAAAGACAACACTGAGCGATTCAGGAACCAACGTCATACTGCGGGAAACATGCCCTGAGTGATCTTAGGCGACTGTACATGAATGATACATGACCTGGGCAAATCCGGCAACTATGTTTCATGAATGATGCATGGCATGAGGGACACAGGCGATTATATATGAATGATACATGAACCTGAGCGACTCAGGCAACTATATGGAAGAAAACATGACCTAGTGGCTCAGGCAAGAATGCATGTAAGATACATGACCTGCGTGCTTCAGGCAACTAAATATATTGTATGCATGACCTGAGCGATTCAGTCATGAATAGATGAATGATACCTGACCTGTGCAATTCAGGCAACCGCATTTAAATGAAACATGACCTGGATGATTCAGGCAACTATACCAGAATGACACATGACCTGTGCGAATCAGGCAACTATACATGAATGACACAGATCTGCGCAACCTAGTCCACTATATATGTATGATACATGAACCTGAATGATTCAGGCAACTATACAAAAGAAAACATAACCTGCGCGGTTCAGGCAATAATCGTGTATGAAACATGACCTGAGCGATTCAGGCAACAATACATGTGTGCTACGTGACCTGAGTGATTCAGGCAACCATACATGAATTAAACATGACCTGGACAATTTAGGCAACTTTTTCAAGAATGGAACATGACCTAGCGATACAGGCAACTAAAAATGTATGATACGTAACCAGGGTGATTGGGCAATTATACATGTATGCTACATGACCTAAGCGATCCAGTCAACTATGCAGAATAATCCCTGACCAGAGTGATTGAGGCAACTATATATGTATGACACATGACCTGAGTGGCACAGGCAACTGTGTATGATTGACTCATGGCCTGAGCGATTCAGGCAACTAAACATGAGAGATACCTAACCTGAGCGATTCAGGCAACGATACATGAGTAATACATAACCTGAGCGATTCAGGCAACTATACATGAATGGTACGAGACCTGAGCGAGTCAGGAAGTTATGTACGTGACATACAGGACCTGAGTGATTCAGACAAATAAAACATGTATGATACATGACCTGAGCGATTCAGGCAGCTGTACATGTATGATACATAACCCGAGCGATTCAGGCAACAGTACATGAATGGTAAGAGACTTGAGCGAATCAGGCTATTACGTAAGTGTGAAGCGGTACCTAAGCGATTCAGGCAACAATACATGTATGAAACATGACCTGAACGATTCAGGCAACTATATGAGAATGGAACATGACCTGAGCGATTCAGGCAACTGAATATGTAAGATACATAACCTGAGCGATTCAGGCAACTATGCAGGATGAACGTGACCCGAGCGATTCAGGCAAATACACGTGTATGAAACATGACCTGAGCGATTCAGGCAACTGCATATGTATGATACATGACCCGAGGGATTCAGGTGACTAAACATGTATGATACATGACCTGAGCGATTCAGGCAATTATACAGGATGAACGTGACCCGAGCGATTCAGGCAAATACACGTGTATGAAACATGACCTGAGCGATTCAGGTAACTGCATATGTATGATACATGACCCGAGGGATTCAGGTGACTAAACATGTATGATACATGACCTGAGCGATTCAGGCAATTATACAGGATGAACGTGACCCGAGCGATTCAGGCAAATACATGTGTATGAAACATGACCTGAGCGATTCAGGCAACTGAATACGTATGATACATGACCCGAGGGATTTAGGTGACTAAATGTGTGTGATACATGACCTGAGCGATTCAGGCAAGTATGCAGGGTGAACGTGACCCGAGCGATTCGGGCAAGTACATGTGTATGAAACATGACCTGAGCGATTCAGGCAACTGAATATGCATGATACATGACCTGAGCGGTTCAGGCAACTATGCAGGGTGAACATGACCCGAGCGATTCGGGCAAGTACATGTGTATGGTACATGACCTGAGCGATTCAGGCAACTGAATATGTATGTTACATGACCAGAGGGATTCAGGCAACTAGTATGTATGATACGTGACCTGAGCGATTCAGGCAAATATACATGTAGGAACATGGCCTGAGCGATTCAGGCAACAATATGGGAATGATACATGACCCGAGAGATTCAGGCAACTATACGTGTATGGTACATGACCTGGGCAATATAGGCAACGATGCAGAATGAAAATGTGACCCGAGCGATTCAGGCAAATATATATGTGTGGTACAAGGTCTGAGCGATACAGGCAACTATGCAGAAAGAAATGTGACCCGAGTGATTCAGGAAACTAAGCATGTATGATATATGACCCGAGCGGTTCAGGCAACTGTACATGTATGATACATGAACCGAACGATTCAGGCAACTATGCGGAATGAAACATGGCTTGAGTGATTCAGGCAACTGACCATGTATGGTACATGACCCGCGCGATCCAGGCAACTGAACATACATGATACATGACCTGAACGATTCAGGCAACTATGCGGAATGAAACATGGCTTGAGTGATTCAGGCAACTGACCATGTATGATACATGACCCGAGCGATCCAGGCAACTGTACATGAATGGTACGTGACTTAGGTGAATCAGGCAATTATGTATGCATGAAACATGACCTGAGCGAATCAGGCAGCAAAACATGTATGATACACGACCTGAGCGATTCAGGCCACAAAAAATGCATGATACATGCTTTGATTGAATCAGACACCTATGCATGAATGAAACACAACCTGATCGATTCAGCCAAATAAACATGAATGATATTGAATGAGGCCTATTGAATGAGGCCTAAATTGAGCGAATCAGTCAAGGCAATATGGAAGGAGCAGACCCTGCGCAAAACAGGCCTACTTCTCATCTCTCATATCTTCCCTATCCCACAACCCAAAACAACTTTTTAACACCTTTAATTCTCTTCTCCGTCCACCAGCGCCCCCGCCCCCTCCTCTCATCTCAGCTGAGGATTTCGCCACATTCTTCAAACAAAAGATAGTCAACATCAGAGAAAGCTTCAACACACAGTCCCCACAGACCCTCCACACAGCCGCTCCGTCCTCTTCTCCCAAAACCAGCTTCTCCGCTATTACAGAAGAAAAACTCTCCACTCTACTCTCCAAATCCCATCTCACCACCTGTGCACTTGACCCAATCCCATCCCACCTCATCCCTAACCTCACCACAGTGTTTATCCCAGCCCTAACCCATCTCTTCAACCTATCACTAACCTCTGGTCTCTTCCCCTCTGCTTTTAAACATGCAACCATTACACCCATCCTCAAAAAGCCATCACTTGACCCATCTTTTTTGTCCAGTTATCGCCCCATATCACTTCTTCCATATGCCTCAAAGCTACTTGAGCAACATGTCCATTCTGAACTGTCCTCTCACCTCTCCTCCTGCTCCCTCTTTGACCGGCTACAATCTGGCTTCCGACCCCATCACTCAACCGAGACTGCCCTCACCAAAGTCACCAATGACCTACTACTTGCCAAAACCAAAAAACATTACTCTGTCCTCCTTCTACTTGACTTGTCCTCTGCCTTTGACACTGTCGACCACTCCCTTCTGTTACAAACTCTCTCATCTCTTGGCATCACTGACCTGGCCCTCTCTTGGATCACATCATACCTCACAGACCGGACATTTAGCGTCTCCCACTCTCACGCCACCTCCTCGCCTCACTCCCTCTCTGTTGGTGTCCCGCAAGGCTCCGTCCTAGGACCCCTGCTCTTCTCTATCTACACCTTCGGCCTGGGACAGCTTATAGAGTCCCATGGTTTCCAGTATCACTTTTATGCTGACGACACACAAATCTACCTCTCTGGTCCAGACATCACCACCTTACTATCCAGAATCCCACAATGCCTATCTCGCATATCCTCCTTCTTCTCCTCTCGCTTTCTAAAACTTAATATGGATAAAACAGAATTCATCATCTTTCCCCCATCTTGCTCACTCCCCCAACAGACCTATCTATCACAATCAATGATTGCACACTCTCCCCGGTCAACCAGGTCCGCTGCCTTGGAGTGACCTTGGATTCTGCCCTCTCCTTCCGACCACACATCCAAGCCCTTCCACCACCTGCCGTTTCCAACTCAAAAACATCTCCCGCATCCGCCCTTTCCTCAACTTTGAATCGGCAAAAATGCTTATACATTCCCTCATCATCTCCCGCCTAGACTACTGCAACATTCTCCTCTGTGGCCTTCCATCTAGCTCTCTCGCACCCCTACAATCTATCCTCAACTCTGCTGCCCGACTAATCCATCTCTCCCCCGTTACTCCTCTGCATCTCCCCTCTGCCAGTCCCTGCACTGGCTCCCCATTGCTCAGCGAATTCAGTTTAAAATACTAACCCACACATACAAGGCCGTCCACAATCGGTTCCCTCCTACATCTCTGAGCTACTTTCCCGATACATCCCCACACGCAATCTTCGAACCTCACAGGATCTCCGTTCTCCTCTCCCTTCAGGCAACTGAATACGTATGATACATGACCCGAGGGATTTAGGTGACTAAATGTGTGTGATACATGACCTGAGCGATTCAGGCAAGTATGCAGGATGAACGTGACCCGAGCGATTCGGGCAAGTACATGTGTATGAAACATGACCTGAGCGATTCAGGCAACTGAATATGCATGATACATGACCTGAGCGGTTCAGGCAACTATGCAGGGTGAACATGACCCGAGCGATTCGGGCAAGTACATGTGTATGGTACATGACCTGAGCGATTCAGGCAACTGAATATGTATGTTACATGACCAGAGGGATTCAGGCAACTAGTATGTATGATACGTGACCTGAGCGATTCAGGCAAATATACATGTAGGAACATGGCCTGAGCGATTCAGGCAACAATATGGGAATGATACATGACCCGAGAGATTCAGGCAACTATACGTGTATGGTACATGACCTGGGCAATATAGGCAACGATGCAGAATGAAAATGTGACCCGAGCGATTCAGGCAAATATACATGTGTGGTACAAGGTCTGAGCGATACAGGCAACTATGCAGAAAGAAATGTGACCCGAGTGATTCAGGAAACTAAGCATGTATGATATATGACCCGAGCGGTTCAGGCAACTGTACATGTATGATACATGAACCGAACGATTCAGGCAACTATGCGGAATGAAACATGGCTTGAGTGATTCAGGCAACTGACCATGTATGGTACATGACCCGCGCGATCCAGGCAACTGAACATACATGATACATGACCTGAACGATTCAGGCAACTATGCGGAATGAAACATGGCTTGAGTGATTCAGGCAACTGACCATGTATGATACATGACCCGAGCGATCCAGGCAACTGTACATGAATGGTACGTGACCTAGGTGAATCAGGCAATTATGTATGCATGAAACATGACCTGAGCGAATCAGGCAGCAAAACATGTATGATACACCGACCTGAGCGATTCAGGCCACAAAAATGCATGATACATGCTTTGATTGAATCAGACACCTATGCATGAATGAAACACAACCTGATTGATTCAGCCAAATATACATGAATGATATTGAATGAGGCCTATTGAATGAGGCCTAAATTGAGCGAATCAGTCAAGGTAATATGGAAGGAGCAGACCCTGCGCAAAACGGGCTAAAGCACATGAACATAGATGGTGTATGACCTGCGCCGCACAGGTAATTATGTGAGGTACTGCCGACCCAGACCTGAGCGATTCAGGTGAAGATGCAAAGCCTGGGTAGGACACTGTGCATTAACCCCTTGAAATGGTGTTGTGGGGTTTTAATTTATTAATATTATTTACTTGTTTAAGTTAATCTCTGAAGCTATGATGGGCTTGGCTTATGATAACAACCTTGCTACAGGAGTACGGTATGACAAGCATAGAAAGTTATGCATGACAGAAAGTATACAAAAACTCGTTTTACCACAAGATATAGACAGGAGACATGTGACGTGTAACAGAAAACAGGAGACGTAACATGAGTGACGAGACCTGGGGAGAAGTACAGTGTGATGGAGAATGTACGGAAGGCGTGTTGCGCGTGCGGCATGGGGCCGTGTTAGGTCGGTAAGCATGTATGAAAGTAGAGACAAGGGACGCACGGCGAGTGACCTATTATTGTGATACAATTTATAGAGAGCCCATATTGTCTGCGGCCCGTATGTAGGACGCGAGAAACATGCACACAGTACGGCCAGAGTTGTACAGGCTGCACTTCTGACTATAATGCATACTTATAATTGCTGCTTTGATGCCAGAACACTATTGATATCTGTCAGAGAAAAGGTATTCGTGAATGGGGGCGCCAATGCGTTCCATCGTGGAACGCATGCGATGAATGCCGACGATAACGTAGGAGCGCTAGGCAGGAGTGGGAAATTTACTGACCGCTCGGAGTGCTGGAGCTAGCGCGACAAGGAGGAAGAGCAGCGCAAGGCCGGCCCTCTATGTGCGAAATGCTGTGATAACCTCGCGTGGCGGCCTGCACCAGCACGCTCCTGGCGTGCCCCTGAGCGCCACCGGCGATGTGAGTCTGAAGGGAACCAGGGGGCCGGCCCCGCCTCCGCCAGAGTGTGGCAGCGTCCTGGTCCCTTCCGACGTGTCCCGAGAAAACGGCACTCGGAGATGGCGCAAGGGCAGGGGGCAGGGACGCCGCTGGCCCCTGAACATGCCCATGTGAAGGGTGAGAGTATGCACTCCAGCATTTAGCGCGCTCGACCGACCGAGATGCCGGAAGTTCAGCAGCGTGACGCCCAGGGACGGTAAGTGCCGCGCAATGCTAGGGGCCGGGAATCCGCAGGCGGGACTCCAGCGAGCCCTAACTTACCCTCGGACCTGTGCAGACGGAAGAATTGCTGTGCTGGGATAGGGAGAACAGACGGGGGGAATAAACGGAGTGAAAGGAGGAAGGAAATCGGGTGGCACCGAGACAGGCCACCTATACTTACCCTTGGCGGTACATGAAATGCAAACTTACCACCCGGCAACCGTGCTGAAAGGACCGCCCCCAGAAGTCAGAAGTGCGCAGCCGCTGCTCGTGCTGAGGCTGATGGCTTGAAGGGGGGAGGTATAAGTAGCGGCCCAAGGCCCCTCCCACAAATACAGGCTGAACTTTTTCAGCCTTACCACTTGTCATGTTTGGAGGAAAAAGAAGGATGAGTTGCATCCCAAGAACACCATCCCTACTATGAAGCATGGGGGTGATAACATCATGCTTTGGGGGTGCTTTTCTGCAAAGGGGACATGACGACTGCACTGTTTCAAGGAGAGGATGAATGGGGCCATTTATTGTAAGATTTTGTGCAACAACCTCCTTCCCTCAGTCAGAGCATTGAAGATGGGTCGTGGCTGGGCCTTCCAACATAACAACGACCCAAAGCACACAGCCAGGATAACCAAAGAGTGGCTCAATAAGAAGCATATCAAGGTTCTGGAGTGGCCTAGCCGGTCTCCAGACCTAAATCCAATAGAACATCTTTGGAGGGAGCTGAAACTCCGTGTTGCTTAGCAACATTCCTGAAACCTGACCGATCTAGAGGAGATCTGTGTGAAGGAGTGGGCTGAAATCCCTGTTGCAGTGTGTGCAAACTGGTCAAGAACTACAGGAAACGTTTGACCTCTGTAATTGCAAACAAAGGCTTCTGTGCCAAACTGATTTATCCAGGTAGAAGTAAAAAAGCTCAAGCGGCACTTACCCAGCTGGATTAAAAGTCCATACTTTATTGTTTCCTATGTAGGATATTCAAAGGTCCATTGGTAGCGGGGCGGACACATAAACCATGCGGCTGGGCGGCGGCGACGGCCGTTTCGCGCTGCACTTGCGCTTCGTCAGGCCACTACGGAATCTAAGCACACCCGGCGCATATTTAATGCGACATCACGCACCGCTGCCAAGCGACAAGCAGACGCTATTACATTAACTCCTTAAAACCCAAAAAACAACTTATGAGGACAACACAAAGCACTCATAGAGTAGCGCGATTATAAGGATCAGAGGTGTGGATACCCAATGCTCCAAAATATCACAAGATTGTAGCGAACATACACAAACATAGTACATCAAATATATAATAAATCCACTAGCAGCACTACAATGATTTGATCGCCGCCAAATATTAGGCGGCGACCATGAGGAACACATGAGCCCCATCAGAACGGACAAGGTTTAAAGAAACACCACTAAGTCATTTTTGTCGTTAAGTCTGTGTGGACCCATAGCCGCGGTATGAATAATCTACCATGCCTCCCGCTGGAGCAGAATGCGGTGTCTATCACCCCCACGAGGGGGCGTTTTCACCGCCTCTATCCCAGCGAAAGACAGGCACCGCGGATTCCCCATATGATGGGTCCACACATGTTCTATCAGACGAGGGCAGCCCTTGTCCATCCTAATAGAGTTCATGTGTTCCCTAATATGTTCAAAGAGAGGTCTTTTTGTTTTGCCTATATAAAAGGCATAGCAAGTGCATAGTAATACATACACGACAAATGTGGTTCGACATGTTATGAAGTCACACACTTTATGTACTACATCCCCAAATTGCAACACCTTACTTTGGGAATTTTGGGGGCAAAATGTGCAATGACCACACTTATAATTGCCCATAGATCTCACTGTATTTAACCAATTCATTGGTGTCTTTTTAGGTAGTACACTATGTACAAGTTTATCTTTAATGGTTTTGCACCTTTTAAAGGCCACAAGAGGTCTGTTCTGAGTGAATCTCTGCAGACTAGTTACTTCTTTGAGAAGATCCCAGTTATTCTGTATCACCTGCTTAATTATGTTCGCCACTGTATTTAAATATGAAGGCAAATCTACCCTGATCCTTTAAGAAGATCCTTTCGAATACGCATGTAAGCTTTATTCATAGCTTCATCTACTTCCCTCCGCTGGTAACCCCTCTCAATAAAACTCTCCTTAAGTTGGAGTGACTGTTGCACATACCCCTGGTCTGTATTGTTTATCCTGCGCAGTCATATAAACTGCCCATAAGGTATAGCGTTTTTAACTGTGGATGGATGGAAGCTGGTCTGGTTGAATCACAACCTTGGCATCTAAGAACTCCAGGCTGTCTCCACTGTAGTTCAAGGTAAACTTCATGTTCATGCTATTGGTCTCATTAAGATACTGCACAAAGTCCCGGCATTCCTCCTCGCTGCCCGACCAGACCAGAAAAACATCGTCCACATACCTGAGGAACAGGTGGATGTACTTGAGAAAGGAGTTATCAACGGGAAAAACATAGGTTTTTTCAAATACCCCAAAGATAAATGTACAAAAGAGGTGGCTCTACCAGAAAACAGATGAAAAGTGGTGCTCAATATCTGTTGGTGTGAGCTCCACACACCCAAAAAGAGTTACTTTTCAATATAAGGTCAATGATATGGCACTCAATATCTGGAGTAGCAGAATTTGGTCATTTATTTCAAATCAATTCATATAAATACATACACATCATCGCATAAAAAAGAAAAAATTTAAAAAAAAAATGGATATATATATAAAAATATTTTTATATATATCCATTTTTTATATATATAAAAAATTTTTTAATTTTTCCTTTTTTATTTGATGATGTGTATGTATTTATATGAATTGATTTGAAATAAATGACCGAATTCTGCTACTCCAGATATTGAGTGCCATATCATTGACCCTATATTGAAAAGTAACTCTTTTTCAAATACCACCAGGTACAGGTTGGCGAAAGTGCAGGACACCGGAGTGCCCATTGCCGTTCCCAGTATCTGGCGGTACCATGCCGTACTGAACTGGAAAACATTATTAGTGAGGAGGAGGTCCAAAGCTTCTTCGACAAATTGGCACTAAATAATTCCCTTAGTAGTGCGGCTCAAAACTTCTCTGACCGCCATTTTACCCAATTTATGAGGGATACGTGTATACAAACTCTCGACGTCCAGGGACACCAGGCGATACTCCTCCCGCCACTAAAAAATCTCCAGTGCACGGAGGAATCGCTGGTGTCCTTGAGATACATCGGAGTCCCCAACAATAAAGGTCTAAGTAGCCAAGAGAGATATTTCGACAGAGGTTCTGTCGCCAACCCGACCCCGGCCACAATTGGGCGGCCTGGGGGGCGGGCCAGCGACTTGTGTATTTTAGGAACAGATACCAAACAGGGTTCATTGGATTCTTTGGAATCAGATTATCACACAGATTTACTGGTAACAACTTCAGCTCAACATATTTACTTAATAGAGCTTCTAGCTTAAAAATAATATCTAGAACAGGGTCACTAGACAATCTCTCATAAGTGTAAGCTCACTAAGTTGTTTCATAGCTTCTTCAAAATAATAATCTCTCGACATCAGGACCACGTTGCCCCCCTTGTCCACTGGCTTAATCACTACATCAACAAGGGCACTTAACCATCGTAAAGCATCCTGCTCTTTCTTATTAATATTGGGCGGAGCAACCGGATACACTAGTGCTCGAAGGTCCTTAAGTACCCTTCTGTAGAATAAATCCATAGGCGAGCCGGCGGGCATGGGGGGAGGAACGTGGACCTGACGCCTCCCTGAAAACTGGAGTGTTGCAGCCTCTCCAGGCCTATTACATCGCATTCACTCTCCGTCAAAGCATAAATACATTCAACCTTGTCCCCATCAAAACGAGGTATTACATGAAAATCAGCACAGGTAATACTTGCTGGGGCCTCACCCGGTAAGGGAGGTCTTTGTGTGGTGGAGGAGTCATGAAACGTTTTGTTCAAAAATAACTTACGGATACTTTTATAGAGATCCACCTCCACTGGTTTTTCTTTCTTCCCTGACCTCATCTGGTTCTCCTCCCAAAGGGGGAGTATTCGATAGTGGTTCCACTGCTCCATTTTCTGAAACACTTGAATCGGAATCTGTTGTCCAATAATCACTCTGTGTGCGTCTTTGTACTCGTCTGGGACGGGACTTCTTTTTGGGATTCCAAACGAACACTTTATCCGAATCGTAATCATATTTATCGCGTAGGAATTTATCTCATTTTCGTTCCTTAACCTCCATTTGTGTAATGGTTAATTTCTTGTTAAGTCTTTTTTTAAAGGCTGTATATTGAGCACCAGTCAGTCTCGCTTTTAACTCTCTCTTTGCTTTCTCTAATTGTGTTGTAATTGTCGCATACTCCTTTTCTTCCATTATAAGGACTAAGCAAAATAAATGTGGAGCCCCAGTTATGGGTCTACAACACAATGAAAGCCAGATATCCCTCAAAGGAAGGAAAACCAAGCAAAGGGGTGTCTCCATTATAGAGATCACCAAATCCACCATATTAAGTGGCCCCTATGTCAAGATCCCGCTTTTTTATAAGCTTTAAGGATGTGACGGGAAAAACCTAAGCCAGTTATCCATCCACAGACAGCTGTTTCGGTGTGTTGCCCCTCATTAGTGCGGAGTAGGATTCTGGCTATGTAACGGACCGCCTGGCACCCCGACTGGGTACCTCCGTTAAAGGATGCTCCTAGCGCTTCTTGAAGATTCCAAGCGCTCTAGCAGACACCTCTATCACCGAACCTGAGAAGCATATGAATCCTCTCAAGCCTCTGAATGCTGTAGACAGTTGAATAGGAACCATACGAATAGGTTTGCACTCCTAGCAGTCAGACTGGAACAGCATGCAATAAATCCTCCCCCAATAATGAGACGACACTTCACTTTGAGGGTTAAGCAGGAACTCTAACTTTTTTGAGGGCTACCTGCCCGGTATTTATGCAGGTCTCCCACCTGGTGGACACTCCCCTAGGGGACCAGAAGGAAGACTGCGACACGGGATACAGCAGCCAATCACACACAATGAGACAATACAGACACCCCCAGCGTATCCCTCCCCTCTGCCTGTGACACAATTACCCCACACAGGTTAATGTAATTATCACAGGCCGGAGAATACACAATGTCTTCTGTCCTGGAGACAATTGAGGAGTCATTCAATTATCTCTCAGGACAAAGAGAAATCGCCAATACACACGTGGGGACAATAGGACAGACATCACTATTCAATATACAATGTCCCACCCTTTACAGAACACAGACATGTAACATATCCCCAGATGGCTTGGATCTGAGCGCTCAACACATCCAGGGATAGAGGCAGACTCCATTGAGCACATGGTTGCAAAAGGACATAAAATTACACAATGTTACAACCACTACACAAAACATATACATGCAACATATCCCCAGATAGCTTAGGTCTGAGCGCACATTATTGAATGGCGCTCAGACCACACACGTCCAGTTCAACCGCCATGGAGCCAAAGTCTCTCCCATAGTCTTTCACTACACGAATGGGCTCCATAGCAGAGCCATCTGGGGCATCACCGCTCAAACAGGACAAGCATACATGGGGCCATAGTCGCAGGGCAGGAGGCGAGCAAGCAGTCCCTTCCAGGAAACTGGGGCAGACTCTGGTACAGGGTCCAGTCCGCTACACCTAAGCCAGTTATCCATCCACAGACAGCTGTTTCGGTGTGTTGCCCCTCATTAGTGCGGAGTAGGATTCTGGCTAACCGGGAGCAATGCCTCGGAGACTACTCAAACACAACATTAGCTGATCTCAGGGAGACCAGCTACAAAAAACACTGCGGAGCCTCACTTAAGAGTCTCAACTCAGCAATCCGAAGTGCAAAGCTCCCTGGAAAACAGGAATATGCAAAATAAAGGTGGAGCCCCAGTTATGGGTCTACAACACAATGAAAGCCAGATATCCCTCAAAGGAAGGAAAACCGAGCAAAGGGGTGTCTCCATTACAGAGATCACCAAATCCACCACATTAAGTGGCCCCTATGTCAAGATCCCGCTTTTTTACAAGCTTTAAGGATGTGACGGGGAAAACCTAAGCCAGTTATCCATCCACAGACAGCTGTTTCCGGATGTTGCCCCTCATCAGTGCGGAGTAGGATTCTGGCTAATGACAGCCGGGGAGAGGGACTGGAGAAGGTGTGAGGGGATAAGATCACTGCTACAGGTGGTGGGTAATGACAGCCGGGGAGAGGGACTGGAGAAGGTGTGAGGGGATAGAATCACTGCTACAGATGGTGGGTAATGACAGCCGAGGAGAGTGACTGGAGAAGGTGTGAGGAGATAGGATCACTGCTACAGGTGGTGGGTAATGACAGGCGGTGAGAGGGACTGGAGAAGGTGTGAGGGGATAGGATCACTGCTACAGGTGGTGGGTAATGACAGCCGGGGAGAGGGACTGGAGAAGGTGTGAGGGGATAGGATCACTGCTACAGGTGGTGGGTAATGACAGCCGGGGAGAGGGACTGGAGAAGGTGTGAGGAGATAGGATCACTGCTACAGGTGGTGGGTAACGACAGCCGGGGAGAAGGACTGGAGAAGGTGTGAGGGGATAGGATCACTGCTACAGGTGGTGTGTAATGACAGCCGGGGAGAGGGACTGGAGAAGGTGTGAGGGGATAGGATCACTGCTACAGGTGGTGGGTAATGACAGGCGGTGAGAGGGACTGGAGAAGGTGTGAGGGGATAGGATCACTGCTACAGGTGGTGGGTAATGACAGCCGGGGGGAGGGACTGGAGAAGGTGTGAGGGGATAGGATCACTGCTACAGGTGGTGGGTAATGACAGCCGGGGAGAGGGACTGGAGAAGGTGTGAGGAGATAGGATCACTGCTACAGGTGGTGGGTAACGACAGCCGGGGAGAGGGACTGGAGAAGGTGTGAGGGGATAGGATCACTGCTACAGGTGGTGGGTAATGACAGCCGGGGAGAAGGACAGGAGAAGGTGTGAGGGGATAGGATCACTGCTACAGGTGGTGTGTAATGACAGCCGGGGAGAGGGACTGGAGAAGGTGTGAGGGGATAGGATCACTGCTACAGGTGGTGGGTAATGACAGCCGGGGAGAGGGACTGGAGAAGGTGTGAGGGGATAGGATCACTGCTACAGGTTGTGGGTAATGACAGGCGGGGAGAGGGACTGGAGAAGGTGTGAGGGGATAGGATCACTGCTACAGGTGGTGGGTAATGGCAGCTGGGGAGAGGGACTGGAGAAGGTGTAAGGGGTTAGGATCACTGCTACAGGTGGTGGGTAATGACAGCCGAGGAAAGTGACTGGAGAAGGTGTGAGGGGATAGGGTGACTGCTACAGGTGGTGGGTAATGACAGCTGAGGAGAGGGACTGGAGAAGGTGTGAGGGGATAGGATCACTGCTACAGGTGGTGGGTAATGACAGCCGGGGAGAAGGACTGGAGAAGGTGTGAGGGGATAGGATCACTGCTACAGGTGGTGGGTAATGACAGCCGAGGAGAGGGACTGGAGAAGGTGTGAGGGGATAGGATGACTGCTACAGGTGGTGGGTAATGACAGCCGGGGAGAAGGACTGGAGAAGGTGTGAGGGGATAGGATCACTGCTACAGGTGGTGTGTAATGACAGCCGGGGAGAGGGACTGGAGAAGGTGTGAGGGGATAGGATCGTTGCTACAGGTGGTGGGTAATGACAGCCGGGGAGAGGGACTGGAGAAGGTGTGAGGGGATAGGATCATTGCTACGGTGGGGGTAATGACAGCCGGGGAGAGGGACTGGAGAAGGTGTGAGGGGATAGGATCACTGCTACAGGTGTTGGGTAATGACAGCCAGGGAGAGGGACTGGAGAAGGTGTGAGGGGATAGGATAACTGCTACAGGTCGTGGGTAATGACAGCTGGGGAGAGGGACTGGAGAAGGTGTGAGGGGATAGGATGACTGCTACAGGTGGTGGGTAATGACAGCCGAGGAGAGGGACTGGAGAAGGTGTGAGGGGATAGGATCACTGCTACAGGTGGTGGGTAATGACAGCCGGGGAGAAGGACTGGAGAAGGTGTGAGGGGATAGGATCACTGCTACAGGTCGTGGGTAATGACAGCTGGGGAGAGGGACTGGAGAAGGTGTGAGGGGATAGGATGACTGCTACAGGTGGTGGGTAATGACAGCCGAGGAGAGGGACTGGAGAAGGTGTGAGGGGATAGGATGACTGCTACAGGTGGTGGGTAATGACAGCTGGGGAGAGGGACTGGAGAAGGTGTGAGGGGATAGGATGACTGCTACAGGTGGTGGTTAATGACAGCCGGGGAGAGGGACTGGAGAAGGTGTGAGGGTATCAGATCACTGCTACAGGTGGTGGGTAAGGGCAGCCGGGGAGAGGGACTGGAGAAGGTGTGAGGGGATAGGATCACTGTTACATGTGGTGGGTAATGACAGCCGGGGAGAGGGACTGGAGAAGGTGTGAGGGGATAGGATCACTGCTACAGGTGGTGGGTAATGACAGCCGGGGAGAGGGACTGGAGAAGGTGTGAGGGGATAGGATCATTGCTACGGTGGGGGTAATGACAGCCGGGGAGAGGGACTGGAGAAGGTGTGAGGGGATAGGATCACTGTTACATGTGGTGGGTAATGACAGCCGGGGAGAGGGACTGGAGAAGGTGTGAGGGGATAGAATCACTGCTACAGGTGGTGGGTAATGACAGCCGAGGAGAGTGACTGAAGAAGGTGTGAGAAGATAGGATCACTGCTACAGGTGGTGGGTAATGACAGGCGGTGAGAGGGACTGGAGAAGGTGTGAGGGGATAGGATCACTGCTACAGGTGGTGGGTAATGACAGCCGGGGAGAGGGACTGGAGAAGGTGTGAGGGGATAGGATCACTGCTACAGGTGGTGGGTAATGACAGCCGGGGAGAGGGACTGGAGAAGGTGTGAGGGGATAGGATCACTGCTACAGGTGGTGGGTAATGACAGCCGGGGAGAGGGACTGGAGAAGGTGTGAGGGGATAGGATCACTGCTACATGTGGTGGGTCGAGAAGCAGAGAGAAGCCTAAAGACTTCTTCATCTGTTATAGCGTCAACAGAGGAGAGAGAGCACATGAAAGTGCGGGAGGGAGGAGGATCGAAATTGGTTGGGACTGGGACATTATTTCCTGCCGGATGTAACCGATCTTGTCTCTGAAGTAGGTGGCCAGATCATCAGCGCAGGTCATATCTTCTCTTCATGATGCAGATGCAGCCGCTGTCTTCTAGAACACCACAAGCTCTCACCCTGCGTCTCACACAGAGCAGAACCAACAAATCCATCCCCAGCCCCGACACAAACAGAAAAGCTGAGGCTTCAGAGTCCAGAACGAAGCCGGCAGAAATCTCACCCGAAGAAGACTTCATGACCTACAGAGAAGCAGCTTCATGTCGGCTCTCACCTCCGCACAGCAGGACTTCTTCACTTCTATTACTCCTCTCTGTCCCACAACCCCAAATAATTACTTCATCCCTTTACCTCCCTCTGCCCCCGGTACCCCGTCTGACCCCCCTCATCTCAGCTGAGGACTATGCCTCTTATCTCTAAACCATCGGCAGCGTTAGATGAAGCTCGGAGCCGCCGTCCTCTCAGCCGCTCTACGTTACTACTTGCTGCTCTTCCCACATCACCTGCTTTACCGCTGTCACTGAGGACGACCTTCCCGCCTTCTCTCCATCCCCCGTCACACTAATCACCGCGTTACCTCTCCGAGCCTGTCCTGCCCCCGATCACAATCTGTCCGACATTTCCGTGGTTTATCTCCAAAGACTAAAATCTCATCCTTTAAATGCAGCCAATTAAACAAGAACGAGACAAGGTACCTTATCTCCTATCCACTGATTGTGGGAGTCCATTTGCTGGGGCCCCTGCCAGTCATGAGAACGGGGCCCATGTTCCCCCATTGGAATGAAGCAGCAGACAAGCTCAAATCACCTACAAAGAAAATCCCCAGCGATAAGACACAGCGCGGCCATTTATGTGCTAACACTGGAAATAACAGAAGTAGAGATGAGCGAACATTAAAAAAAGTCAGTTGTTCGGCGTTCGGGTTGTGGTAAGTCGCGCATCCCGTTATGGATTCCACTATAGCGGCATATGGAATCCATAAGGGGCGGCTGCCACCAACCCGAACTGTTGAACAGCCGAAGGACCTGGGGTGACGTCACCATCATGTGATCAGTGCAGGGGGCGTGGCTCAGCACGGGATCAAATCCCGTGCTGAGCCACGCCCCCTGCACTGATCACATGACAGTGACGTCACCCCAGGTCCTTCGGCTGTGCAAAAGTTCGGGTTGGTGGCAGCCGCCCCTTATGGATTCCATATGCCGACTTACCACAACCCGAACGCCGAACAACGGACTTTTTTTTAATGTTCGCTCATCTCTACAGCTTGGTTATACCCACATACAGCTCAACTGCACAGACATTACACGGATACAGCTCATCTATACAGACATTACACGAATACAGCTCATCTATACAGACATTACAGCTCTACAGCACTGCTACATACAGACTGGAATTACAGGAAGTACAGCAGAGACCTGTGTACAGGGAGCAGATAATCCTGGTCATGTGATCTCCATGACTCCTCCCACTGCTGATCACATGGTCATGACATCATCGCAGGTCCTGTACATTCTCCTGCAGCACGGCCTGGAGCCCGACTACTGCATGGTGGAAGAAATGAAAGCACAGGACACGCCATAGTGAAGGGTTGTCAGAGGAGGACACACCTTGCCCAGGTAAGGGGAACACCCATCAGATCCACACATATAAGGCTCCACAGTCACAATGATACACAGCTCCATCCGCCCCGGATCCTGTCAGGCTGATGTTGGATATAGAGCTCTTCATATCATTGCATTAGTCTCATTGTATTAATATAAAACATACTACTGTTACCCCACTTGTGTTCTCATTAGTGCTAAAAATTGATGTTATTAGTATGTAAATAAACTTACTATTGTGCCCAAGGGGCTGTCCCTCCGGCCCTTTTGTGCCTAGCCGCGCTCCAAATCCAGGCTCCCAGCGCCGCCCCGCTCTTAATTACTCCCATCACTAAATTTTTTTTTTTCCCACCAATGTGCCTTAATCTCGCGCATGCGCCGTTCGTTAGTAGTGGCAGCGGCCAGTGTGAACGAACGGCGCATGCGCGAGATTACGGCACATTGATGGGAAAAAAACACTGAAGTGAATAATTAAGAGCGGGCGGCGCTGGGAGGACGTCTCTGATGATGACAAAACACAACCGACGAGGAGGGCAGGGGTCAATAATGGGTGGAGGACGATGCGGACCAAGTCCCAAACTGGACTCAAGGTCGTGCTAGTGACGTGTGCAGTTCTGAGGTAGAGGCGGTGGTCGCACAGAGGCAACAGCACAGCAAAAGAGGGAGCAGAGTGCAAAAGCGGAGCGGCCGTCCCCGAGACAGTACGCCTGCTACTGCCCACCGCACCCAGGGACCTAGCACACCAAGGCCAGCTCCAAGGAGTTCATTGGCGTGGCAGTTCTTCACACAGTGTCCTGACGACAAGACACGAGTGGTTTTAACGTTTTGCCATCAGAGCCTGAAGCGAGGCATTAACGTTCTGAACCTGAGCACAACCTGCATGACCAGGCATCTACATGCAAAGCATGAACTGCAGTGGAGTAAACACCTTAAAAACAAGGAACTCACCCAGGCTCCCCCTGCTCCCTCTTCTGCTGCTGCCTCTTCCTCCACCTCTGGCGTCACCGTGGCACCTGCCGCCCAGCAAACAGAAGATGTGCCACCAACACCACCACCTCCGTCATCATCACCAAGCATCTCCACCTTGTCACACGCGAGTGTTCAGCTGTCCATCTCCCAAACACTGGAGAGGAGGAGGAAATTCCCACCTACCCACCATCGATCTCTGGCCCTGAATGCCAGCAGTTCAAAGTTACTGGCCTTTGAAATGCTGTCATTCTGTCTGGTGGAGACGGACTGTTTCAAACAGCTGATGTCCATGGCTGTCCCCCAGTACGTAGTTCCCAGCCGCCACTACGTTTCCAGGCGAGCCGTCTCTTCCCTGCACAACCAAGTGGAGGATAAAATCAAGTGTGCACTGTGCAACGCCATCTGTGGCAAGGTCCACATAACCACAGATACGTGGACCAGTAAGCACGGCCAGGGACGCTATATCTCCCTAACTGCACACTGGGTAAATGTAGTGGCGGCTGGGCCCCAGGCAGAGAGTTCTTTGGCGCACGTCCTTCCACCACCGAGGATCGCAGGGCATTATTCTTTGCCTCCTGTTGCCTCCTCCTCCTACTCTGCTTCCACCAGCTCATCCGGTCAGCGAAAGACCTTCACCACCAACTTCAGCACAGCCAGGGGCAAACGTTAGCAGGGGTTTTTAAAACTCATGTGTTTGGGGGACAGGCCCCACACCACACATGAGCTGTGGAGGGGCATAGAAGAACAGACCGACCAGTGGTTGCTGCCGGTGGGCCTCAAGCCTGGCCTGGTGGTGTGCGATAATGGGCGAAATCTCGTCACAGCTCTGGGACTAGCCGGTTTGACGCACATCCCTTGCTGGAGAGACTGTGTGAGCAGCAGCAGGCCGTAGTGGAGTTTCAGCTGCAGCACGCACGGGTCAGTCGCACTGCGGAACAGCACCACTTCACCAATGACTGGGACTCCATGCGAGACTTTGTACCTTGTTGCGGTGTTTCGAGTACTCGACCAACATGGCCAGTGCCGATTACGCGTTTTTAGCGTTACAATACCACTTCTATGTCTCCTTGAAAAAACACTTAGGGCGATGAACGAAGAGGATGTGGCCCAGGACGAAGAGGAGGAGGAAGAGGGGGCATTTCACAGGGTTTCAGGACAGTCATTTAGAAGTGTCTCAGAGAGTGGGTTCCTGCACCAGCAGAGGCCAGGTACACATGTGGCCAGCCAGGGCCCACTACTGGAGGACGAGGAGGATGAGGTAGAGGGGGAGGAACACCCAACGCAGCTCATGGCCATCACTGGAGCGTGGCTGGGGGGATACGGAGGACACAGACGATACACCACCTACAGACAGCTTATCCTTACCTCTGGGCAGCCTGGCAAACATGAGCGACTATATGCTGCAGTGCCTGCGCAACTACCGCAGAGTTGCCCACATTTTAACTTGTGCTGACTACTGGGTTGCCACCCTGCTGGATCCCCATTACAAAGACAATGTGCCGTCCTTATTTCCCTCACTGGAGCGTGATAGTAAGATGCGCGACTACAAGAGCACGCTGGTAGACATGCCCCGGAGGGCATTCCCAACTGACACTGGGGGACAAGTGGAAACACAAGGCGGAGGAGGAAGAGGTCCCCAACGCAGCTGGGTCACTGCCAGCAACTCACAAGGCAGGGTTAGCATGGCCGACATGGTGGAACAGTACATGTGCACATGCCCACACATACTGACTGATGGTTCTGCCCCATTCAACTTCTGGGTCTCCAAATTGTCCACATGGCCTGAGCTTGCCCTTTACGCCTTGGAGGTGCTGGCCTGCCCTGCAGCCAGTGTATTGTCTAAATGTGTATTTAGCACGGCAGGGGGCGTCATTACAGACAAACGCAGCCGTCTGTCCACAGCCAACGTGGACAAGCTGACGTTCATAAAATGAACCAGGCATGGTTCCCACAAGATTTCTCTGTACCTTGTGCAGAATAGACATTTATACCCGCCTCAACCATATATTCTTGTACTCAAGTGCACTTATTCTTTGATTCCTTTTTTTTTATATTTGTCCCATTATTTTCGGGGCTACCCCAATTTAAAAAGAAACAAAGAAAAAAACATTGTTAGCTGGCTACCTTCTCCTCCTCCTGCATCGCCGCTTCCACCTACAACACCACATTCACCGCCTCCTCAACCCCCGACTCCACATCCTCCTCCTCCTCCGAGTTGCAGGTTCATAATTTTTAATTTATAATTTTTTTTTAAAGTTATTTCCATACCCAAATTTGTTTGCAGAGCACTTACCGTGCTCTTAAGCACATTTTGCTGCCTTTTGCAGTCCTCTAGCCCTTTCCATTACATTTTTAGGGCCATTTTAGTGCCCAAAAGTTCGGGTCCCCATTGACTTTTTTGTGAAGTTCCGCCGAACCCGTCGAACCGGAACTTCCAGGTGTTCGCTCAACTCTAGTAATAACATAAAATACAAATCACAAGAGGTGGATTCTAATATACAATGCATTTCAAGGATGGCCTTCCTCAGGTGCAACAAAAGCCAGGAACAGGGGGCGTTATATAGAAGACATATCCAGGAGATCTCAGAGACGTGGACTAGAGGAGGGGGCGTTATATAGAAGACATATCCAGGAGATCTCAGAGACGTGGACTGGAGCAGGGGGCTTTATATAGAAGACATATCCAGGAGATCTCAGAGACGAGGACTGGAGGAGGGGCCATTATATAGAAGACATATCCAAGAGATCTCAGAGACATGGACTGGAACAGGGGACATTATATAGAAGACATATCCAGGAGATCTCAGAGACGTGGACTGGAACAGGGGGCGTTATATAGAAGACATATCCAGGAGATCTCAGAGATGTGGACTGGAGGATGGGGCGTTATATAGAATACATATCCAGGAGATATCAGAGATGTGGACTGGAGGAGGAGGCGTTATATAGAAGACATATCCAGGAGATCTCAGAGACGTGGACTGGAACAGGGGACATTATATAGAAGACATATCCAGGAGATCTCAGAGACGTGGACTGGAACAGGGGGCGTTATATAGAAGAAACATCCAGGAGATCTTAGAGACGTGGACTGGAGGAGGGGGGTTATATAGAAGACATATCAAGGAGATCTCAGAGACGTGGACTGAAGAAGGGGGCGTTATATATAAGCAATATCCAGGAGACCTCAGAGACGTGGACTGGAGGAGGGGGTGTTATATAGAAGACATATCCAAGAGATCTCAGAGACATGGACTGGAGGAGGGGGGGTTATATAGAAGACATATCCTGGAGTTTTCAGAGACGTGGACTGGAACAGGGGGCGTTATATAGAAGACATATCCAGGAGATCTCAGAGACGTGGACTGGAGGAGGGGGCGTTATATAGAAGACATATCCAGGAGATCTCAGAGACATGGACTGGAGGAGGGGGTGTTATATAGAAGACATATCCAGGAGATCTCAGAGACGTGGACTGGAGGAGGGGCCATTATATAGAAGACATATCCAGGAGATCTCAGAGACATGGACTGGAGGAGGGGCCATTATATAGAAGACATATCCAGGAGATCTCAGAGACGTGGACTGGAACAGGGAAGGTTATATAGAAGACATATCCAGGAGATCTCAGAAACGTGGACTAGAGTTGAGCGAACCCAAACTGTATTGTTTGGGTTCGTACCGAATTAAGGAGTGTTTGGGACCCGGACCCAGACCCGGACCCGAACATTTAAAAAAAAAGTTCGGGTTCGGGTCCGTTTTTCAATGATTTCTTCCAGCTTTCTGAAGGGCTGCACAGCAGCTAATCAGCTAGCGTTTTTGGCTGTGATTGGCCAAGTGCAGCATGTGACCCAGCCTCCATTTAAGCTGGAGTCATATAGCGCCACACGTCAGTCTGCTCTGGCGTTCCAGCTGTGGCTAGATAAGTTTAATTCTGTCCGGCAAAGGATATTTTTTTTTCAAGGGTGATAGTCAATTGCCAAAATAGCAATACCGTAAATCAGTGGTTTCAGCAGTGGCTGGCCAAGTTTAATAGTGTCCGACTGTCCGGCAAAGGATAGATTTTGTTCTGGGGTGAAATTCAATTGCCAAAATAGCAATACCATAAATCTGGTGTTCCAGCTGTGGCTGGCCAAGTTTAATACTGTCAGGCAAAAGATAGATATTTTTCTGGGGCGAAATTCAATTGCCAAAATAGCAATACCGTAAATTAGTGGTTTCTTTCCATTTGTTTTTATTAATGTTTTCAAAATACCATACAAAACATATAACAGATTACAAAAGACAGTCAATAGACAGACAGTAGGGTAATATCAATATACAACCTATAGGGTACTCAGTCGCCGTGGGCATAGATCTATTATATCTTACTTAGCATATTACGCAAGATCAAATCAGGTTATAAAATACAATGGGGGAGTGGTGAAGCATATTGACTTGATACCCAAGGTAGCCATTGATTAAGAGTTTTAATCCTATTTTCCATAGAAGTGGCGTAAACCACTTCACACACTAAGTAGTAATTAACCTCTTGTATCACTGATATTAAGGGCGGGGTGGTAAGTTGCTTCCAATTTCTAGCTATTGACATTCTTGTCGCAGCTAGGATGTGAGCCACCACCCACACCTGATCTGCCGGTAGTTCATCTAGGCCGATGCCCAGCAACGCCATCTCCGGGGTGATGGGCAACGGCGAAGAGAAAATAGAGCAGATAAGATCCTCCACATTTGCCCATATTGGTCGTACTGACGGGCACAGCCACCACATGTGCAACGATGAGCCTAACTTTCCACACCCCCTCCAACAGAGATGAGAGGTATTGGCCGTCATTCGAGCCAGCCTGGAAGGAGTCCAATACCAGCGGAGCTGCACTTTCCTAATCTGTTCAACATGATTAATACACTTAAAGCTTTTGTATGACCACACAAAAGCCTTATGCCATTGGTCAAGGCTAAACTCCCTGCCTATTTCTGCCTCCCATGACAGCATACTTTTTAATTTCTGATTATATTTAGCTAATGCCAATATAGCATAAAGAGTCGATATCTTAGGTCTATTACCCACACCTTCCACTACATATCTAGCAAATGAATTCTCACTGATGGCAGGTTGATGGTGAGGCAGTATATATAGGCAATGGCGTATTTGTAAATATTGATAGAACAGTTTGTTCGGTATCCCATATGCCTCATGCAACGATTCAAAACTTAATATCCTACCACTATCATACAACTGGCCAATCAGCTGTATACCCCAGGTGTGCCATTTAATCAAAGATAGGTCGGGTATAAGATATTCCACAATTGCTAAAGGAAGTTTTTGTATTGGAAGACAGCTAAGATGTCCAGCTGTAAGAAAAAGTTTCCAAATATAAATTGAGCTCTCCATGGTGTCCAGCGGAACATTTACTGTACATGGCTGAACCCCATGGACAGCTAATGCAGATTTGAGCGATCCACCCTTAACAAGCTGTTGTTCAATCTGCATCCACCGATGATTTACCGTGGGTGACCACCATTCTAGTGTTTGATCCATCAAACTGGCCAAATAATAGTTATAAAGACATGGGACGCCCAGCCCTCCATTCCTAATTGAAATGTATAAACAGGTCTTACCAATTCTGGGACGTTTACCCTGCCAAATGAAGTTCAATATCCCTGATTGGAGAGATTCAATATATTTAAGAGGTATTTTAACGGGTAGGCAGCGAAACATGTAAAGCACTTTAGGGAGGATAAACATCTTAACCGCATTAATACGGGCTATCCAAGAAAGATGAATCCTAGCCAACTTAGAATAATCTTTGCATATATCTGATTGTAAGCGCCTTACATTAATAGACACAGATTCCTTGATCGAGGACGCCAACTGCACACCCAAATAGGTAAGAGAGCAGGGTGCCCATTGATAAGCATATCGGCCTGTGATCATATCTCGCACGCTCTGAGGTACATGAAGGGATAGCAGCTGCATCTTCCCAGCATTTAATCTGTAATAAGAACACTTAGAATACGCAGTCAAGACGCTCGAGAGCGCCTCCATAGATCTCTCAGGGTCTGTAAGAACCAGGAGCACATCGTCAGCATAAAGGCTGACGGTGTGCTCCGAGCTCCCAACCCCGATACCCGAGATTGCGGGGCATGAGCGAATTGACTCAGCAAGAGGCTCAATAATTAAGGAAAAAATTAGGGGAGACAGGGGGCAGCCCTGTCGAGTCCCGTTGGTAATGCCAAAGGGGCCAGACATATATCCTGCTGTTAGAACAGTAGCAGAAAGTTTAGAGTATAGCCCCATAATAGCAGTCACAACGGGACCCTTAAAGCCAAATTTCCCTAAGACAGCCTCCAGGTATCCCCAGTGCACCCTATCAAACGCCTTTTCGGCGTCTAGAGAGGCAAGTACAGTGGGGATTCCGGAGGCGTCAGCGAGCTGTATCAGGTCAATAATTCGCCTAGTTCCATCCCTACACTGTCGTCCTTGGATAAATCCTACCTGGTCATACGAGACCAAGGATGGAAGAACTTCATTGATACGTAAAGCCAGAATTTTAGCATATAGTTATATAAATAATCCCCATTTAATAATGAAATTGGTCTAAAGTTAACAGGTTCGGTCGTAGGTTTACCTGGTTTAGGGATAGTTACAATTATAGCCTGTGACATCTCTGATGGAATATTACCGGAGGTCATGAAATCATTGAAGAGTCTCACCAGATAAGGCACCAGTACTGTGCTAAAGGTTTTATAATAGTCAGCGGTAAAACCGTCTGGTCCTGGTGCCTTACCACTCGGAGTACGCCTCAATGCTTCCAGAACCTCCTCAGTAGTAATAGGGGTGTTCAGAGCTTCCAGTTGTTGAGACGATAAAGAAGCCAAGAAAGGGTCCAAGAAAGATCTTATAGATTCAATGTCAGGTTGAGGGGTATTAACATCATCTTTAAGATTATATAGCTCAGAATAATAAGAAGCAAAGACATTAGGGATGTCCACTGGATTTGTCACAGTGACATTTTTATAGGTTAGCTGCAAAATTCTTGACACTGTGGCTCTGCTTCTAAGGCGTTTAGCCAGTATAGCCCCTGCCCTGTCTCCCATACTATAATGGCATGCCCTCGAGCGTCTCAAGTGCTTCTCATATTGATACACAAGTAAAGATCTTACCTCAGAGCGTGCGGCACGAACAAGACCAGAGAGCATATCAGAGGGGCTGGATTTATATGCCAGCACCGCTGATTCCAGCTTGGATAATGCAGTGTGCAGCTCCTTATCCCTGACCCTCTTAAGCCTCGCCGCAGATTGTAGGAAGATACCCCTCATATATGCTTTATGCGCTAGCCACATCGACGTATTAGATATACCATCCACATCATTATTAAGATAGTAATCTTTTAAAATAGAGGCGTATCTTTCCACCCTCTGCACACACCTCAGCAGGTAAGGGTTAAGTCTCCAACTTCCAGGAGGTGGTCCCGACATCCCCACATTTATTTCTATAGCTATGTGAGCATGGTCCGACCATGTCGCACAGCCTATATGTGACTTAGTAACCCTGCTAATTAACGATCTAGAGATCAAAAAATAGTCTATGCGGGAGAGGGAAGAGTGAGAGGGGGAGACATAAGTATAATCCCTTTCATCACTGTGGTGATATCACCAAATATCATGTAGATCATTCATCATGAGGATATTTCGGAGAAATTAGGGTAAATTAGTGGTTTCAGCTGTGGCTGGCCATGTGTAACTCTGTCCGTAAAAGGGTATATTACACTCAGCGTGTTAGCGTCTAAATACAAGGCTTGATAAATAAATCCTCTATATTTGCACACGCTACATGCATTTTCAAGTGTATTTCTTTCCGTAAAAGGGTATATTACATTAAGTGTTAAAATACAAGTGCTGAAAGCATAATCCTGTACATTTGCACACACTATTCTGCATCTCATAGTGTATTTCTGTCCGTAAAAGGGTATATTACACTCAAGGTGTAAATTCAAGTGCTGATAGGGTCATCCTGAATAACTACACACGCTACCGTGCATCTCCAAGTGTATTTCTTTTTGTAAAAGGGTATATTACACTAAGTGTTAAAATACAAGTGCTAAAAGCATAATTCTCTACATTTGCACATACTATTGTGCATCTTCATGTTTAATTCTGTCCGTAAAAGGATACCTTTCATCCAGGGCCTAAATATTAGGCTTACAATTGATATTCCCCTAAATCTGTGGTCACTGCTGTGCCTGTATTAGTGTAATACAGTACATAAAAAGATTGTTAGGTACCTGTAAAAAAAAAAGACCTGAATTTGAACTCAATACATTGGGCCAAATAATTTTTAAAACATTATCTCCCACCCAGTCTTCTGCAGAAAGCGCACAGGTGGCGCCAGTGGTGGAAGACATAGAATGCACTGATGCACAACCACTAATGTTTCCTGATGATGAGGACATGGGAATACCACCTCATCGGAGTCCGCGTCTTTCTGCAGTGTGCAGACCGAACAGGAGGTCAGGGAGGAAGACTGTGTCGAAGACGATGCAGGGGAAGATGAGGTCCTAGACCCCACATGGAATGAAGGTCGTGCCACTGACTTTCATAGTTCAGAGGAAGAGGCAGTGGTGAGACCGAGCCAACAGCGTAGCAAAAGAGGGAGCAGGGGGCAAAAGCAGAAAAGCTGCCGCCAAGAGAGTTCGCCTGCTACTGGCCACTTCCACCAGGGACCGAGCACCCCAAAGGCAGCTTCAAGGAGTTCCCTGGCATGGCACTTCTTCAAACAATGTGCTGACGACAAGACCCGAGTGGTTTGCACGCTGTGCCATCAGAGCCTGAAGTGAGGCATTAACGTTCTGAACCTTAGCACAACCTGCATGACCAGGCATCTACATGCAAAGCATGAACTGCAGTGGAGTAAACACCTTAAAAACAAGGAACTTACTCAGGCTCCTCCTGCTCCCTCTTCTGCTGCTGCCTCGGCCTCTTCCTCCGCCTCGGGAGGAATGTTGGCACCTGCCGCCCAGCAAACAGAGGATGTGCCACCAACACCACCACCTTCGTCACCAAGCATCTCCACTATGTCACACGGCAGCGTTCAGCTCTCCATCTCACAAATCTTGGAGAGAAAGCGTAAATTACCCCCTAGCCACCCTCGAGCCCTGGGCCTGAATGCCAGCCTTTCTAAACTACTGGCCTTTGAAATGCTGTCATTCAGGCTGGTGGACACGGACAGCTTCAAACAGCTGATGGCGGTGGCTGTCCCACAGTATGTTGTTCCCAGCCGCCACTACTTCTCCAAGACAGACGTGCCTTCCCTGCACAACCAGGTATCCGATAAAATCAAGTGTGCACTGTGCAACGCCATCTGTGGCAAGGTCCACCTAACCACAGATACGTGGACCATTAAGCACGGCCAGGGCTGCTATATCTCCCTAACTGCACACTGGGTAAATGTAGCGGCGGCTTGGACCCAGGTGGAGAGTTGTTTGGTGCACGTTCTTCCGCCGCCAAGGATCGCAGGGCATCATTCTTTGCCTCCTCTTCCTACTCGGCTTCCTCCTCCTCTTCTTCCACCTGCTCATCCAGTCAGCCACACACCTTCACCACCAACTTTAGCACAGCCCGGGGTAAACGTCAGCAGGCTGTTCTGAAACTCATATGTTTGGGGGACAGGCCCCACACCAGGCTGGAGTTGAGGCGGGGTATACAACAACAGACCGACGAGTGGTTGCTGTGGTGAGCCTCTAGCCCGGCCTGGTGGTGTGCGATAATGGGTGAAATCTCGTCGCAGCTCTGGGACTAGCCAGTTTGACGCACATCCCTTGCCTGGCGCATGTGCTGAATTTGGTGGTGCAGAAGTTCATTCACAACTACCCCGACATGTCAGAGCTGCTGCATAAAGTGCAGGCCGTCTGTGCGCGCTTCCGGCGTTTACTTCCTGCCGCTGCTCGCCTGTCTGCGCTACAGCGGAACTTCGGCCTTCCCGCTCACCGCCACATATGCGACGTGCCCACCAGGTGGAACTCCACCTTGCACATGCTGGAGAGACTGCGGAACAGCACCACTTCACCATTAATGACTGGGTCTCCATGCGAGACCTGTGTGCCCTGTTGCGCTGTTTCGAGTACTCCACCAACATGGCCAGTGGCGATGACGCCGTTATCAGCGTTATAATACCACTTCTATGTCTCCTTGAGAAAACACTTAGGGCGATGATGATAGAGGATGTGGCCCAGGAGGAGGAAGAGGATGAGGGGTCATTTTTAGTACTTTCAGGCCAGTCTCTTAGAAGTGTTAGCAGGAGGCTGCATTTCACTAACATGGTTGAACAGTACGTCTGCACACCCCTCCACGTACTGACTAATGATTCGGCCCCATTCAACTTCTGGGTCTTCAAATTGTTTACATGCGCCAGAGCTAGCCTTTTATGCCTTGGAGGTGCTGGCCTGCCCGGCGGCCAGCGTTTTGTCTGAACGTGTACTCAGCACGGCAGGTGGCGTCATTACTGATAAACACAGCCGCCTGTCCACAGCCAACGTGGACAAGCTGACGTTTATAAAAATGAACCAGGCATGGATCCCACAGGACCTGTGCCTCCCTTGTGCAGAATAGACATTTATAACTACCTCCCCATAACCATATATTCTTGTACTCTGGGGCACTTTTTTATTGAATCCTCTTTATTTAATTTTACCATTATTTTGCGGGGCAACCCAAAGTTGAATGAACCTCACCTCCGTCTGGGTGCCAGGGGCCTAAATATCTGAAAGTGGCCTACTCAATTGGTTGGTGACATGAAGCCTTATTCTCTGCTTTGGGACCTCTCTCCTCTGTCTGGGTGCTGGGGCCTAAATAACTAAAAGTGTGCCGTCTCCATTGGTGGGTGACATGATGCCTCTTTTGCTGCTATGGGACCTCTCTCCTCTGTCTGGGTGTCAGGGGCCTAAATTTCACGTACTGTTTCATTTAACTGTTTTTACTGTCTAATAACCGCACCATTGTCTGGGTGTCAGGGGCCTATATGTCGTTAAAACATTTGTTGTCTTGTTCTTCATGACAGACATTCTACTCTTTTTACTGTCTAATGATTGCCCCATTGTGTGGGTGTCAGGGGCCTAAATTTCACGTACTTGCTTGCTGTCTTGGTGGCAGACATTTAACTCTTTTTACTGTCTAATGACCGCCCAATTGTGTGGGTGTCAGTGGCCTATATTTCGTTTAATTGCTTGCTGTCTTGGTGGGAGACATTAAACTCTTTTTACTGTCAAATGACCTCTCCTCTGTCTGGGTGTCAGGGGCCTACATAAATGATAATGGCCTGTTCCATTGCAGGTTGACCTGAGGCCTGTGTTGCTGTTACGGAACCGCTCTCCTCTTTGCGGGTGCCATGGCCCTGAGTCTGTGAATGAGGCCTGTGGCACTGCAGGCAGACATGAATCCTTTTTGGCTGTGATGAGAACTTCAACTCCCATAGCATTCCCACCTGACGCCATCCCAACCTCCTATTCCACCACCTCCTCCTCCAAGTTGCCAATTGATATTGGTTAATTTTTATTTATTTATTTTATTTTAAGTCATTTCCCTATTCACATTTGTTTGCAGGGGATTTAGCTACATTTTGCAGCCCTCTAGCCCTTTCCTGGGCTATTTTACAGCCTTTTTAGTGCCCAAAAGTTCAGGTCCCTATTGACTTCAATGGGGTTCGGGGTGAAGTTCGGGTCGAGTTCGGATCCCTAACCCGAACATTTTCGTGACGTTCGGCTGAACTTCTCGAACCTGAACATCCAGGTGTTCGCTCAACTCTAACGTGGACAGAAAAATGCCTACTTTTTTAAAAATCACCAAAAACATGACTGGATAAAAATGAGTGGCACTACAAGAAGAGGATCACAACCCCAAGGATATATAAATACAGGACACAAGGCTGAAGTTGTTTTTTTTTATTCAAAAGTTGCAGTGAGTGTCCCGAGGGGAAATCAGGTGAAAGCGGCATTAAAATACAAAAAACGAGCACAAAATGGGCAGAAAAGTGTGATTTGAAGACTGAAATAGATTCAGGCACTGATCTGACGCTGGTGACATACAGAGGGTGGTGCCCGCACCATATGCAGGGGAGTTCAGCACAAACAGGTTCTGGTACAAAAACTGGCAGCAAAGTGGACAGACGGACACTCTCACTGATTTCAATAAATAACTGGTGTTTTTAAAGGGTTAAATGAATTTGGGCTGAACTGAAATGTATATGATGTGGGGCATCACCCTCTGTGTGTTGGCAGTGTGAGATCAGCGGCCGAATTCATTTAACACTGTGGATGTCACTGTTATGGGGGCGCTGTGGATGTCACTGTTATGGGGTCTCTGTGGATGTCACTGTTATGGAGGCGCTGTGGATGTCACTGTTATGGGGGCGCTGTGGAGGTCACTGTTATGGGGGGGCTGTGGATGTCACTGTTATGGGGGCGCTGTGGATGTCACTTATGGGAGCGCTGTGGAGGTCACTGTTGTTGTGGAAATTTTATTATGATGTGTTTTCTAATATTGTCATCATGTCTCTCAGTGTGTAAACCACTGGAAGTGGATATCTTGCTGCGGATATAGAGGCGCAGCAAGCAGTGTCTTCTTGGCGAATGGATGGATGCCGGCTGGGGCCCCCCGCCCAAAGAGCGGATTTATTGGCTTGGCGTGTATGCATTTGTTAAGAGAACGATATACGAAAGGAACGTGCAATCGTTATTTCCAATGTGTCTGATCAACCGCTGGAGATGATGATTCAATTCCTATAAGTAGGCCCACATAAGAATCCTGGTGAGTCTTGCTTGGCATTTGATCTGATCGTTGCTGAACAAGATTCCCCCCTAGTGGTGACTAAGAGATATGTTGTGGTATTCTTTCTGTGTGTGTCATCACTTCCTGTATGACTGTAATGTACCTGAAGGGAGTGGTCAGGTGTTGGGCCCGCCCACTTCCTATTTGTTATCCCTTTGGCTATGTAAATAAAGAAAGGGTCAGAGGAGAGCAGTTCTCACCTGGTCCACGATAGAGCAACATGTCTGACTGATTACTGGGATAGTGCGGCCTTGCCTTACACAAAGGAGCTGATCCACGTGCTTGGAAGCACGGGGTAAGAAAATTACTATAACACTGTTATGGGGGCGCTGTGGATGTCACTGTTATGGGGGATCTGTGGATGTCACTGTTATGGAGGCGCTGTGGATGTCACTGTTATGGGGGCGCTGTGGATGTCACTGTTATGAGGGCGCTGTGGTTGTCACTGTTATGGGGTCTCTGTGGATGTCACTGTTATGGGGGCGCTGTGAATGTCACTATTATGGGGGCACTGTGGATTTCATTGTTATGGGGACACTGTCGATGTCACTGTTATGGGGGCGCTGTGGATGTCACTGTTATGAGGGCACTGTGGATGTCACTGTAATGGGGCGCTGTGGATGTCACTGTTATGGGGGCACTGTCGATGTCACTGTTATGGGGGCGCTGTGGATGTCACTGTTATGAGGGCGCTGTGGATGTCACTGTAATGGGGCGCTGTGGATGTCACTGTTATGGGGGCGCTGTGGATGTCACTGTTATGAGGGCGCTGTGGATGTCACTGTTATGGGGGAGCTGTGGATGTCACTGTTATGGGGGCGCTGTGGATGTCACTGTTATGAGGGCACTGTGGATGTCACTGTTATAGGGGGTTCTGTGAATGTCACTGTAATGGGGCGCTGTGGATGTCACTGTTATGGGGGCTCTGTGGATGTCACTGTTATGGGGGAGCTGTGGATGTCACTGTTATGGGGGCACTGTGGATGTCACTATTATGGGGGCACTGTGGATTTCATTGTTATGGGGGCACTGTCGATGTCACTGTTATGGGGGCGCTGTGGATGTCACTGTTATGAGGGCACTGTGGATGTCACTGTAATGGGGCGCTGTGGATGTCACTGTTATGGGGGCGCTGTGGATGTCACTGTTATGGAGGCGCTGTGGATGTCACTGTTATGGGGGAGCTGTGGATGTCACTGTTATGGGGGCTGTGGATGACATTGTTATGGGGGCACTGTGAATGTCACTGTTATGGGGGCACTGTGGAGGTCACTGTTATGGGGGCGCTGCGGATGACACTGTTATGGGGGACCTGTGGATATCACTGTTATAGGGGGTTCTGTGAATGTCACTGTTATGGGGGCACTGTGGATGACATTGTTATGGGGGGGGCACTGTGGATGTCACTGTTATGGGGGCACTGTGGATGTCATTGTTATGAGGGCGCTGTGGATGTCACTGTTATGAGGGCTCTGTGGATGTCACTTTAATGGGGCGCTGTGGATGTCACTGTTATGGGGTCTCTGTGGATGTCACTGTTATGGGGGCACTGTGGATTTCATTGTTATGGGGGCTCTGTGGATGTCACTGTTATGGGGGCACTGTGGATGTCACTGTTATGGGGGCACTGTGGATTTCATTGTTATGGGGTCTCTGTGGATGTCACTGTTATGGGGCGCTGTGGATGTCACTGTTATGGGGGTGCTGTGGATGTCACTGTTATGGGGGTGCTGTGGATGTCACTGTTATGGGGGAGCTGTGGATGTCACTGTTATATGGGCACGGTCGATGTCACTGTTATTGGGGCGCTGTGGATGTCACTGTTATGAGGGCGCTGTGGATGTCACTGTAATGGGGCGCTGTGGATGTCACTGTTATGGGGGCACTGTGGATGTCACTGTTATGGGGGCACTGTGGATTTCATTGTTATGGGGTCTCTGTGGATGTCACTGTTATGGGGGCACTGTCGATGTCACTGTTATGGGGGTGCTGTGGATTTCACTGTTATGAGGGCGCTGTGGATGTCACTGTTATGGGGCGCTGTGGATGTCACTGTTATGGGGGCGCTGTGGATGTCACTGTTATGAGGGCGCTGTGGATGTCACTGTTATGGGGGAGCTGTGGATGTCACTGTTATGGGGGCGCTGTGGATGTCACTGTTATGAGGGCACTGTGGATGTCACTGTTATAGGGGGTTCTGTGAATGTCACTGTAATGGGGCGCTGTGGATGTCACTGTTATGGGGGCGCTGTGGATGTCACTGTTATGGGGGCGCTGTGGATGTCACTGTTATGGGGGCGCTGTGGATGTCACTGTTATGGGGCGCTGTGGATGTCACTGTTATGGGGGCGCTGTGGATGTCACTGTTATGGAGGCGCTGTGGATGTCACTGTTATGGGGCGCTGTGGATGTCACTGTTATGGGGGCACTGTGGATGTCACTGTTATGGGGGCTGTGGATGACACTGTTATGGGGGCACTGTGAATGTCACTGTTATCGGGGCGCTGTGGATGTCACTGTTATGGGGGCGCTGTGGATGTCATTGTTATGGAGGCACTATGAATGTCACTGTTATGGGGGGCACTGTGGATGTCACTGTTATGGGGGGCGCTGTGGATGTCACTGTTATGGGGGAGCTGTGGATGTCACTGTTACGGGGGAGCTGTGGATGTCACTGTTATGGGGGCACTGTGGAGGTCACTGTTATGGGGGCACTGTGGATGTCACTGTTATGGGGGCGCTATGAATGTCACTGTTATGGGGGAGCTGTGGATGTCACTGTTATGGGGGAGCTGTGGATGTCACTGTTATGGGGGCTGTGGATGACATTGTTATGGGGGTACTGTGAATGTCACTGTTATGGGGGCACTGTGGAGGTCACTGTTATGGGGGCACTGTGGATGTCACTGTTATGGGGGCGCTTTGGATGACACTGTTATGGGGGATCTGTGGATGTCACTGTTATGGGGGCGCTGTGGATGACACTGTTATGGGGGAGCTGTGGATGTCACTGTTATGGGGGTTCTGTGGATGTCACTGTTATGGGGGCACTGTGGATGTCACTGTTATGGGGGCGCTGTGGATGTCACTGTTATGGGGGCGCTGTGGATGTCACTGTTATGGGGGCGCTGTGGATGTCACTGTTATGGGGGCGCTGTGGATGTCACTGTTATGGGGGCGCTGTGGATGTCACTGTTATGGGGGCGCTGTGGATGTCACTGTTATGGGGGCGCTGTGGATGTCACTGTTATGGGGGCGCTGTGGATGTCACTGTTATGGGGGCACTGTGGATGTCACTGTTATGGGGGCGCTGTGGATGTCACTGTTATGGGGGCGCTGTGGATGTCACTGTTATGGGGGAGCTGTGGATGTCACTGTTATGGGGGCACTGTGGATGTCACTGTTATGGGGGCGCTGTGGATGTCACTGTTATGGGGGCGCTGTGGATGTCACTGTTATGGGGGAGCTGTGGATGTCACTGTTATAGGGGGTTCTGTGAATGTCACTGTAATGGGGCGCTGTGGATGTCACTGTTATGGGGGCGCTGTGGATGTCACTGTTATGGGGGAGCTGTGGATGTCACTGTTATGGGGGCGCTGTGGATGTCACTTTTATGAGGGCACTGTGGATGTTACTGTTATAGGGGGTTCTGTGGATGTCACTGTTATGGGGGCGCTGTGGATGTCACTGTTATGTGGGGCGCTGTGAACGTCACTGTTATGGGGGCGCTGTGGATGTCACTGTTATGGGGGGGCGCTGTGGATGTCACTGTTATGGGGGCGCTGTGGATGTCACTGTTATGGGGACGCTGTGGATGTCACTGTTATGGGGGTGCTGTCGATGTCACTGTTATGGGGGAGCTGTGGATGTCACTGTTATGAGGGCACTGTGGATGTCACTGTTATGGGGGCACTGTGGATGTCACTGTTATGGGGGCACTGTGGATGTCACTGTTATGGGGGCACTGTGGATTTCATTGTTATGGGGTCTCTGTGGATGTCACTGTTATGGAGGCACTGTGGATGTCACTGTTATGGGGGTGCTGTGGATGTCACTGTTATGGGGGCACTGTGGATGTCACTGTTATGGGGGCGCTGTGGATGTCACTGTTATGGGGCGCTGTGAATGTCATTGTTATGAGGGCGCTGTGGATGTCAATGTTATGAGGGCGCTGTGGATGTCACTGTAATGGGGCGCTGTGGATGTCACTGTTATGGGGGCGCTGTGGATGTCACTGTTATGAGGGCGCTGTGGATGTCACTGTTATGGGGAGCTGTGGATGTCACTCTTATGAGGGCGCTGTGGATGTCACTGTTATAGGGGTTCTGTGGATGTCACTGTAATGGGGCGCTGTGGATGTCACTGTTATGGGGGCGCTGTGGATGTCACTGTTATGGGGAGCTGTGGATGACACTGTTATGAGGGCGCTGTGGATGTCACTGTTATGGGGAGCTGTGGATGTCATTGTTATGGAGGCGCTATGGATGTCACTGTTATGGGGGAGCTGTGGATGTCACTGTTATGGGGCGCTGTGGATGTCACTGTTATGGGGGCACTGTGGATGTCACTGTTATGGGGGCACTGTGGATGTCACTGTTATGGGGGCTGTGGATGACATTGTTATTGGGGCTGTGGATGACATTGTTATCGGGGCACTGTGGATGTCACTGTTATGGGGGCACTGTGGAGGTCACTGTTATGGGGGCACTGTGGATGTCACTGTTATGGGGGGCTTTGGATGTCACTGTTATGGGGGTGCTGTGGATGTCACTGTTATGGGGCGCTGTGGATGTCACTGTTATGAGGGCGCTGTGGATGTCACTGTTATGGGGGAGCTGTGGATGTCATTGTTATGGGGGAGCTGTGGATGACATTGTTATGGGGGTACTGTGAATGTCACTGTTATGGGGGCACTGTGGAGGTCACTGTTATGGGGGCACTGTGGATGTCACTGTTATGGGGGCGCTTTGGATGACACTGTTATGGAGGATCTGTGGATGACACTGTTATGGGGGTGCTTTGGATGACACTGTTATGGGGGAGCTGTGGATGTCACTGTTATAGGGGGTTCTGTGAATGTCACTGTTATGGGGCACTGTGGATGTCATTGTTATGGGGGTGCTGTGGATGACATTGTTATGGGGGGGCGCTGTGGATGTCAATGTTATGGGGTCTCTGTGGATGTCACTGTTATGGGGTCTCTGTGGATTTCACTGTTATGGGGTCTCTGTGGATGTCACTGTTATGGGGTCTCTGTGGATGTCACTGTTATGGGGGCGCTGTGGATGTCACTGTTATGGGGGAGCTGTGGATGTCACTGTTATGGGGCGCTGTGGATGTCACTGTTATGGGGCGCTGTGGATGTCACTGTTATGAGGGCGCTGTGGATGTCACTGTTATGGGGTCTCTGTGGATGTTACTGTTATGGGGTCTCTGTGGATGTCACTGTTATGGGGTCTCTGTGGATGTCACTGTTATGGGGGCACTGTGGATGACACTGTTATGGGGGCACTGTGGATTTCATTGTTATGGGGGCACTGTCGATGTCACTGTTATGGGGGCGCTGTGGATGTCACTGTTATGAGGGCACTGTGGATGTCACTGTAATGGGGCGCTGTGGATGGCACTGTTATGGGGGCGCTGTGGATGGCACTGTTATGAGGGCGCTGTGGATGTCACTGTTATGGGGGCGCTGTGGATGTCACTGTTATGGGGTCTCTTTGGATGTCACTGTTATGGGATCTCTGTGGATGTCACTGTTATGGGGGCACTGTGGATGTCACTGTTATGGGGGCACTGTCGATGTCACTGTTATGGGGGTGCTGTGGATGTCACTGTTATGGGGGCGCTGTCGATGTCACTGTTATGGGGGTGCTGTGGATGTCACTGTTATGGGGGAGCTGTGGATGTCACTGTTATGGGGGCACTGTCGATGTCACTGTTAGGAGGGCGCTGTGGATGTCACTGTTATGAGGGCGCTGTGGATGTCACTGTTATGAGGGCGCTGTGGATGTCACTGTTATGGGGGCGCTGTGGATGTCACTGTTATGGGGGCACTGTGGATGTCACTGTTATGGGGGGCTGTGGATGTCACTGTTATGGGGGCACTGTGGATGTCACTGTTATGGGGGCGCTGTGGATGTCACTGTTATGGGGTCTCTGTGCATGTCACTGTTATGGGGGCACTGTGGATGTCACTGTTATGGGGGCACTGTGGATTTCATTGTTATGGGGTCTCTGTGGATGTCACTGTTATGGGGGCGCTGTGGATGTCACTGTTATGGGGGAGCTGTGGATGTCACTGTTATAGGGGGTTCTGTGAATGTCACTGTAATGGGGCGCTGTGGATGTTACTGTTATAGGGGGTTCTGTGTATGTCACTGTTATGGGGGCACTGTGGATGTCACTGTTATGGGGGCACTGTGGATTTCATTGTTATGGGGTCTCTGTGGATGTCACTGTTATGGGGGCGCTGTGGATGTCACTGTTATGGGGGAGCTGTGGATGTCACTGTTATGGGGGCGTTGTGGATGTCACTGTTATGAGGGCACTGTGGATGTTACTGTTATAGGGGTTCTGTGGATGTCACTGTTATGGGGGCGCTGTGGATGTCACTGTTATGTGGGGCGCTGTGAACGTCACTGTTATGGGGGCGCTGTGGATGTCACTGTTATGGGGGCGCTGTGGATGTCACTGTTATGGGGGCGCTGTGGATGTCACTGTTATGGGAACGCTGTGGATGTCACTGTTATGAGGGCACTGTGGATGTCACTGTTATGGGGGCACTGTGGATGTCACTGTTATGGGGGCACTGTTGATTTCATTGTTATGGGGTCTCTGTGGATGTCACTGTTATGGAGGCACTGTGGATGTCACTGTTATGGGGGTGCTGTGGATGTCACTGTTATGGGGGCACTGTGGATGTCACTGTTATGGGGGCGCTGTGGATGTCACTGTTATGGGGGCGCTGTGAATGTCATTGTTATGAGGTCGCTGTGGATGTCACTGTAATGGGGCGCTGTGGATGTCACTGTTATGGGGGCGCTGTGGATGTCACTGTTATGAGGGCGCTGTGGATGTCACTGTTATGGGGAGCTGTGGATGTCACTGTTATGGGGCGCTGTGGATGTCACTGTTATGGGGGCACTGTGGATGTCACTGTTATGGGGGCACTGTGGATGTCACTGTTATGGGGGCTGTGGATGACATTGTTATTGGGGCTGTGGATGACATTGTTATCGGGGCACTGTGGATGTCACTGTTATGGGGGCACTGTGGAGGTCACTGTTATGGGGGCACTGTGGATGTCACTGTTATGGGGGCGCTTTGGATGTCACTGTTATGGGGGCGCTGTGGATGTCACTGTTATGGGGGCGCTGTGGATGTCACTGTTATGAGGGCGCTGTGGATGTCACTGTTATGGGGAGCTGTGGATGTCCTTGTTATGGAAGCACTATGGATGGCACTGTTATGGGGGCGCTATGAATGTCACTGTTATGGGGAGCTGTGGATGTCACTGTTATGGGGGAGCTGTGGATGTCACTGTTATGGGGGCTGTGGATGACATTGTTATGGGGGTACTGTGAATGTCACTGTTATGGGGGCACTGTGGAGGTCACTGTTATGGGGGCACTGTGGATGTCACTGTTATGGGGGCGCTTTGGATGACACTGTTATGGAGGATCTGTGGATGACACTGTTATGGGGGCGCTTTGGATGACACTGTTATGGGGGCGCTGTGGATGTCACTGTTATGGGGGAGCTGTGGATGTCACTGTTATGGGGGCGCTGTGGATGTCACTGTTATGAGGGCACTGTGGATGTTACTGTTATAGGGGGTTCTGTGGATGTCACTGTTATGGGGGCGCTGTGGATGTCACTGTTATGTGGGGCGCTGTGAACGTCACTGTTATGGGGCGCTGTGGATGTCACTGTTATGGGGGCGCTGTGGATGTCACTGTTATGGGGGCGCTGTGGATGTCACTGTTATGGGGACGCTGTGGATGTCACTGTTATGGGGGTGCTGTCGATGTCACTGTTATGGGGGAGCTGTGGATGTCACTGTTATGAGGGCACTGTGGATGTCACTGTTATGGGGGCACTGTGGATGTCACTGTTATGGGGGCACTGTGGATGTCACTGTTATGGGGGCACTGTGGATTTCATTGTTATGGGGTCTCTGTGGATGTCACTGTTATGAAGGCACTGTGGATGTCACTGTTATGGGGGTGCTGTGGATGTCACTGTTATGGGGGCACTGTGGATGTCACTGTTATGGGGGCGCTGTGGATGTCACTGTTATGGGGGCGCTGTGAATGTCATTGTTATGAGGGCGCTGTGGATGTCAATGTTATGAGGGCGCTGTGGATGTCACTGTAATGGGGCGCTGTGGATGTCACTGTTATGGGGGCGCTGTGGATGTCACTGTTATGAGGGCGCTGTGGATGTCACTGTTATGGGGGAGCTGTGGATGTCACTCTTATGAGGGCGCTGTGGATGTCACTGTTATAGGGGTTCTGTGGATGTCACTGTAATGGGGCGCTGTGGATGTCACTGTTATGGGGGCGCTGTGGATGTCACTGTTATGGGGAGCTGTGGATGACACTGTTATGAGGGCGCTGTGGATGTCACTGTTATGGGGGAGCTGTGGATGTCATTGTTATGGAGGCGCTATGGATGTCACTGTTATGGGGGAGCTGTGGATGTCACTGTTATGGGGGCGCTGTGGATGTCACTGTTATGGGGGCACTGTGGATGTCACTGTTATGGGGGCTGTGGATGACATTGTTATTGGGGCTGTGGATGACATTGTTATCGGGGCACTGTGGATGTCACTGTTATGGGGGCACTGTGGAGATCACTGTTATGGGGGCACTGTGGATGTCACTGTTATGGGGGCTTTGGATGTCACTGTTATGGGGGTGCTGTGGATGTCACTGTTATGGGGGCGCTGTGGATGTCACTGTTATGAGGGCGCTGTGGATGTCACTGTTATGGGGGAGCTGTGGATGTCATTGTTATGGGGAGCTGTGGATGACATTGTTATGGGGGTACTGTGAATGTCACTGTTATGGGGGCACTGTGGAGGTCACTGTTATGGGGGCACTGTGGATGTCACTGTTATGGGGGCGCTTTGGATGACACTGTTATGGGGGATCTGTGGATGACACTGTTATGGGGGCGCTTTGGATGACACTGTTATGGGGGAGCTGTGGATGTCACTGTTATAGGGGTTCTGTGAATGTCACTGTTATGGGGGCACTGTGGATGTCATTGTTATGGGGGTGCTGTGGATGACATTGTTATGGGGGCGCTGTGGATGTCAATGTTATGGGGTCTCTGTGGATGTCACTGTTATGGGGTCTCTGTGGATGTCACTGTTATGGGGTCTCTGTGGATGTCACTGTTATGGGGAGCTGTGGATGACACTGTTATGAGGGCGCTGTGGATGTCACTGTTATGGGGGAGCTGTGGATGTCATTGTTATTGAGGCGCTATCGATGTCACTGTTATGGGGGAGCTGTGGATGTCACTGTTATGCGGGCGCTGTGGATGTCACTGTTATGGGGGCACTGTGGATGTCACTGTTATGGGGGCTGTGGATGACATTGTTATTGGGGCTGTGGATGACATTGTTATCGGGGCACTGTGGATGTCACTGTTATGGGGGCACTGTGGAGATCACTGTTATGGGGGCACTGTGGATGTCACTGTTATGGGGGCTTTGGATGTCACTGTTATGGGGGTGCTGTGGATGTCACTGTTATGGGGGCGCTGTGGATGTCACTGTTATGAGGGCGCTGTGGATGTCACTGTTATGGGGAGCTGTGGATGTCATTGTTATGGGGAGCTGTGGATGACATTGTTATGGGGGTACTGTGAATGTCACTGTTATGGGGGCACTGTGGAGGTCACTGTTATGGGGGCACTGTGGATGTCACTGTTATGGGGCGCTTTGGATGACACTGTTATGGAGGATCTGTGGATGACACTGTTATGGGGGCGCTTTGGATGACACTGTTATGGGGGAGCTGTGGATGTCACTGTTATAGGGGTTCTGTGAATGTCACTGTTATGGGGGCACTGTGGATGTCATTGTTATGGGGGTGCTGTGGATGACATTGTTATGGGGGCGCTGTGGATGTCAATGTTATGGGGTCTCTGTGGATGTCACTGTTATGGGGTCTCTGTGGATGTCACTGTTATGGGGTCTCTGTGGATGTCACTGTTATGGGGGCACTGTGGATGTCACTGTTATGGGGGCACTGTGGATTTCATTGTTATGGGGTCTCTGTGGATGTCACTGTTATGGGGGCGCTGTGGATGTCACTGTTATGGGGAGCTGTGGATGTCACTGTTATGGGGGCGCTGTGGATGTCACTGTTATGGGGGCGCTGTGGATGTCACTGTTATGAGGGCGCTGTGGATGTCACTGTTATGGGGTCTCTGTGGATGTTACTGTTATGGGGTCTCTGTGGATGTCACTGTTATGGGGTCTCTGTGGATGTCACTGTTATGGGGGCACTGTGGATGACACTGTTATGGGGGCACTGTGGATTTCATTGTTATGGGGGCACTGTCGATGTCACTGTTATGGGGGCGCTGTGGATGTCACTGTTATGAGGGCACTGTGGATGTCACTGTAATGGGGCGCTGTGGATGGCACTGTTATGGGGGCGCTGTGGATGGCACTGTTATGAGGGCGCTGTGGATGTCACTGTTATGGGGGCGCTGTGGATGTCACTGTTATGGGGTCTCTTTGGATGTCACTGTTATGGGATCTCTGTGGATGTCACTGTTATGGGGGCACTGTGGATGTCACTGTTATGGGGGCACTGTCGATGTCACTGTTATGGGGGTGCTGTGGATGTCACTGTTATGGGGGCGCTGTCGATGTCACTGTTATGGGGGTGCTGTGGATGTCACTGTTATGGGGGAGCTGTGGATGTCACTGTTATGGGGGCGCTGTGGATGTCACTGTTATGGGGGCACTGTGGATGTCACTGTTATGGGGGGGCTGTGGATGTCACTGTTATGGGGGGCACTGTGGATGTCACTGTTATGGGGGCGCTGTGGATGTCACTGTTATGGGGTCTCTGTGGATGTCACTGTTATGGGGGCACTGTGGATGTCACTGTTATGGGGGCACTGTGGATTTCATTGTTATGGGGTCTCTGTGGATGTCACTGTTATGGGGCGCTGTGGATGTCACTGTTTTGGGGGAGCTGTGGATGTCACTGTTATAGGGGGTTCTGTGAATGTCACTGTAATGGGGCGCTGTGGATGTTACTGTTATAGGGGGTTCTGTGGATGTCACTGTTATGGGGGCACTGTGGATGTCACCGTTATGGGGGCACTGTGGATTTCATTGTTATGGGGTCTCTGTGGATGTCACTGTTTTGGGGGCACTGTGGATGTCACTGTTATGGGGTCTCTGTGGATGTCACTGTTATGGGGTCTCTGTGGATGTCACTGTTATGGGGGAGCTGTGAATGTCACTGTTATGGGGGCGCTGTGGATGTCACTGTTATGAGGGCACTGTGGATGTTACTGTTATAGGGGGTTCTGTGGATGTCACTGTTATGGGGGCGCTGTGGATGTCACTGTTATGTGGGGCGCTGTGAACGTCACTGTTATGGGGGCGCTGTGGATGTCACTGTTATGGGGGGGCGCTGTGGATGTCACTGTTATGGGGGCGCTGTGGATGTCACTGTTATGCGAACGCTGTGGATGACACTGTTATGAGGGCACTGTGGATGTCACTGTTATGGGGGCACTGTGGATGTCACTGTTATGGGGGCACTGTGGATTTCATTGTTATGGGGTCTCTGTGGATGTCACTGTTATGGAGGCACTGTGGATGTCACTGTTATGGGGGTGCTGTGGATGTCACTGTTATGGGGGCACTGTGGATGTCACTGTTATGGGGGCGCTGTGGATTTCACTGTTATGGGGGCGCTGTGAATGTCATTGTTATGAGGGCGCTGTGGATGTCACTGTAATGGGGCGCTGTGGATGTCACTGTTATGGGGGCGCTGTGGATGTCACTGTTATGGGGGCACTGTGGATGTCACTGTTATGGGGGCGCTGTGGATTTCACTGTTATGGGGGCGCTGTGGATGTCAATGTTATGAGGGCGCTGTGGATGTCACTGTAATGGGGCGCTGTGGATGTCACTGTTATGGGGGCGCTGTGGATGTCACTGTTATGGGGGCGCTGTGGATGTCACTGTTATGGGGGAGCTGTGGATGTCACTGTTATGGGGGCGCTGTGGATGTCACTGTTATGGGGGCACTGTGGATGTCACTGTTATGGGGGGCACTGTGGATGTCACTGTTATGGGGGCTGTGGATGACATTGTTATTGGGGCTGTGGATGTCACTGTTATGGGGTCTCTGTGGATGTCACTGTTATGGGGGCACTGTGGAGGTCACTGTTATGGGGGCACTGTGGATGTCACTGTTATGGGGGCGCTTTGGATGTCACTGTTATGGGGGTGCTGTGGATGTCACTGTTATGGGGGCGCTGTGGATGTCACTGTTATGAGGGCGCTGTGGATGTCACTGTTATGGGGGAGCTGTGGATGTCCTTGTTATGGAAGCACTATGGATGGCACTGTTATGGGGGCGCTATGAATGTCACTGTTATGGGGGAGCTGTGGATGTCACTGTTATGGGGGAGCTGTGGATGTCACTGTTATGGGGGCTGTGGATGACATTGTTATGGGGGTACTGTGAATGTCACTGTTATGGGGGCACTGTGGAGGTCACTGTTATGGGGGCACTGTGGATGTCACTGTTATGGGGGCGCTTTGGATGACACTGTTATGAGGGCGCTGTGGATGTCACTGTTATGAGGGCGCTGTGGATGTCACTGTTATGGGGGCGCTGTGGATGTCACTGTTATGGGGGCACTGTGGATGTCACTGTTATGGGGGCGCTGTGGATGTCACTGTTATGGGGGCACTGTGGATGTCACTGTTATGGGGGCGCTGTGGATGTCACTGTTATGGGGGCACTGTGGATGTCACTGTTATGGGGGCGCTGTGGATGTCACTGTTATGGGGTCTCTGTGCATGTCACTGTTATGGGGGCACTGTGGATGTCACTGTTATGGGGGCACTGTGGATTTCATTGTTATGGGGTCTCTGTGGATGTCACTGTTATGGGGGCGCTGTGGATGTCACTGTTATGGGGGAGCTGTGGATGTCACTGTTATAGGGGGTTCTGTGAATGTCACTGTAATGGGGCGCTGTGGATGTTACTGTTATAGGGGGTTCTGTGTATGTCACTGTTATGGGGGCACTGTGGATGTCACTGTTATGGGGGCACTGTGGATTTCATTGTTATGGGGTCTCTGTGGATGTCACTGTTATGGGGGCGCTGTGGATGTCACTGTTATGGGGGAGCTGTGGATGTCACTGTTATGGGGGCGCTGTGGATGTCACTGTTATGAGGGCACTGTGGATGTTACTGTTATAGGGGGTTCTGTGGATGTCACTGTTATGGGGGCGCTGTGGATGTCACTGTTATGTGGGGCGCTGTGAACGTCACTGTTATGGGGGCGCTGTGGATGTCACTGTTATGGGGGCGCTGTGGATGTCACTGTTATGGGGGCGCTGTGGATGTCACTGTTATGGGAACGCTGTGGATGTCACTGTTATGAGGGCACTGTGGATGTCACTGTTATGGGGGCACTGTGGATGTCACTGTTATGGGGGCACTGTTGATTTCATTGTTATGGGGTCTCTGTGGATGTCACTGTTATGGAGGCACTGTGGATGTCACTGTTATGGGGGTGCTGTGGATGTCACTGTTATGGGGGCACTGTGGATGTCACTGTTATGGGGGCGCTGTGGATGTCACTGTTATGGGGGCGCTGTGAATGTCATTGTTATGAGGTCGCTGTGGATGTCACTGTAATGGGGCGCTGTGGATGTCACTGTTATGGGGGCGCTGTGGATGTCACTGTTATGAGGGCGCTGTGGATGTCACTGTTATGGGGAGCTGTGGATGTCACTGTTATGGGGGCGCTGTGGATGTCACTGTTATGGGGGCACTGTGGATGTCACTGTTATGGGGGCACTGTGGATGTCACTGTTATGGGGGCTGTGGATGACATTGTTATTGGGGCTGTGGATGACATTGTTATCGGGGCACTGTGGATGTCACTGTTATGGGGGCACTGTGGAGGTCACTGTTATGGGGGCACTGTGGATGTCACTGTTATGGGGGCGCTGTGGATGTCACTGTTATGGGGGCGCTGTGGATGTCACTGTTATGGGGGCGCTGTGGATGTCACTGTTATGAGGGCGCTGTGGATGTCACTGTTATGGGGGAGCTGTGGATGTCCTTGTTATGGAAGCACTATGGATGGCACTGTTATGGGGGCGCTATGAATGTCACTGTTATGGGGGAGCTGTGGATGTCACTGTTATGGGGGAGCTGTGGATGTCACTGTTATGGGGGCTGTGGATGACATTGTTATGGGGGTACTGTGAATGTCACTGTTATGGGGGCACTGTGGAGGTCACTGTTATGGGGGCACTGTGGATGTCACTGTTATGGGGGCGCTTTGGATGACACTGTTATGGAGGATCTGTGGATGACACTGTTATGGGGGCGCTTTGGATGACACTGTTATGGGGGCGCTGTGGATGTCACTGTTATGGGGGAGCTGTGGATGTCACTGTTATGGGGGCGCTGTGGATGTCACTGTTATGAGGGCACTGTGGATGTTACTGTTATAGGGGGTTCTGTGGATGTCACTGTTATGGGGGCGCTGTGGATGTCACTGTTATGTGGGCGCTGTGAACGTCACTGTTATGGGGGCGCTGTGGATGTCACTGTTATGGGGGCGCTGTGGATGTCACTGTTATGGGGGCGCTGTGGATGTCACTGTTATGGGGACGCTGTGGATGTCACTGTTATGGGGGTGCTGTCGATGTCACTGTTATGGGGGAGCTGTGGATGTCACTGTTATGAGGGCACTGTGGATGTCACTGTTATGGGGGCACTGTGGATGTCACTGTTATGGGGGCACTGTGGATGTCACTGTTATGGGGGCACTGTGGATTTCATTGTTATGGGGTCTCTGTGGATGTCACTGTTATGAAGGCACTGTGGATGTCACTGTTATGGGGGTGCTGTGGATGTCACTGTTATGGGGGCACTGTGGATGTCACTGTTATGGGGGCGCTGTGGATGTCACTGTTATGGGGGCGCTGTGAATGTCATTGTTATGAGGGCGCTGTGGATGTCAATGTTATGAGGGCGCTGTGGATGTCACTGTAATGGGGCGCTGTGGATGTCACTGTTATGGGGGCGCTGTGGATGTCACTGTTATGAGGGCGCTGTGGATGTCACTGTTATGGGGGAGCTGTGGATGTCACTCATATGAGGGCGCTGTGGATGTCACTGTTATAGGGGGTTCTGTGGATGTCACTGTAATGGGGCGCTGTGGATGTCACTGTTATGGGGGCGCTGTGGATGTCACTGTTATGGGGGAGCTGTGGATGACACTGTTATGAGGGCGCTGTGGATGTCACTGTTATGGGGGAGCTGTGGATGTCATTGTTATGGAGGCGCTATGGATGTCACTGTTATGGGGGAGCTGTGGATGTCACTGTTATGGGGGCACTGTGGATGTCACTGTTATGGGGGCACTGTGGATGTCACTGTTATGGGGGCTGTGGATGACATTGTTATTGGGGCTGTGGATGACATTGTTATCGGGGCACTGTGGATGTCACTGTTATGGGGGCACTGTGGAGATCACTGTTATGGGGGCACTGTGGATGTCACTGTTATGGGGGGGCTTTGGATGTCACTGTTATGGGGGTGCTGTGGATGTCACTGTTATGGGGGCGCTGTGGATGTCACTGTTATGAGGGCGCTGTGGATGTCACTGTTATGGGGGAGCTGTGGATGTCATTGTTATGGGGGAGCTGTGGATGACATTGTTATGGGGGTACTGTGAATGTCACTGTTATGGGGGCACTGTGGAGGTCACTGTTATGGGGGCACTGTGGATGTCACTGTTATGGGGGCGCTTTGGATGACACTGTTATGGGGGATCTGTGGATGACACTGTTATGGGGGCGCTTTGGATGACACTGTTATGGGGGAGCTGTGGATGTCACTGTTATAGGGGGTTCTGTGAATGTCACTGTTATGGGGGCACTGTGGATGTCATTGTTATGGGGGTGCTGTGGATGACATTGTTATGAGGGGGGGCGCTGTGGATGTCAATGTTATGGGGTCTCTGTGGATGTCACTGTTATGGGGTCTCTGTGGATGTCACTGTTATGGGGTCTCTGTGGATGTCACTGTTATGGGGGAGCTGTGGATGACACTGTTATGAGGGCGCTGTGGATGTCACTGTTATGGGGGAGCTGTGGATGTCATTGTTATTGAGGCGCTATCGATGTCACTGTTATGGGGGAGCTGTGGATGTCACTGTTATGCGGGCGCTGTGGATGTCACTGTTATGGGGGCACTGTGGATGTCACTGTTATGGGGGCTGTGGATGACATTGTTATTGGGGCTGTGGATGACATTGTTATCGGGGCACTGTGGATGTCACTGTTATGGGGGCACTGTGGAGATCACTGTTATGGGGGCACTGTGGATGTCACTGTTATGGGGGCTTTGGATGTCACTGTTATGGGGGTGCTGTGGATGTCACTGTTATGGGGGCGCTGTGGATGTCACTGTTATGAGGGCGCTGTGGATGTCACTGTTATGGGGGAGCTGTGGATGTCACTGTTATGGGGGCTGTGGATGACATTGTTATGGGGGTACTGTGAATGTCACTGTTATGGGGGCACTGTGGAGGTCACTGTTATGGGGGCACTGTGGATGTCACTGTTATGGGGGCGCTTTGGATGACACTGTTATGGAGGATCTGTGGATGACACTGTTATGGGGGCGCTTTGGATGACACTGTTATGGGGGAGCTGTGGATGTCACTGTTATAGGGGGTTCTGTGAATGTCACTGTTATGGGGGCACTGTGGATGTCATTGTTATGGGGGTGCTGTGGATGACATTGTTATGGGGGGGCGCTGTGGATGTCAATGTTATGGGGTCTCTGTGGATGTCAATGTTATGGGGTCTCTGTGGATGTCACTGTTATGGGGTCTCTGTGGATGTCACTGTTATGGGGGCACTGTGGATGTCACTGTTATGGGGGCACTGTGGATTTCATTGTTATGGGGTCTCTGTGGATGTCACTGTTATGGGGGCGCTGTGGATGTCACTGTTATGGGGGAGCTGTGGATGTCACTGTTATGGGGGCGCTGTGGATGTCACTGTTATGGGGGCGCTGTGGATGTCACTGTTATGAGGGCGCTGTGGATGTCACTGTTATGGGGTCTCTGTGGATGTTACTGTTATGGGGTCTCTGTGGATGTCACTGTTATGGGGTCTCTGTGGATGTCACTGTTATGGGGGCACTGTGGATGACACTGTTATGGGGGCACTGTGGATTTCATTGTTATGGGGGCACTGTCGATGTCACTGTTATGGGGGCGCTGTGGATGTCACTGTTATGAGGGCACTGTGGATGTCACTGTAATGGGGCGCTGTGGATGGCACTGTTATGGGGGCGCTGTGGATGGCACTGTTATGAGGGCGCTGTGGATGTCACTGTTATGGGGGCGCTGTGGATGTCACTGTTATGGGGTCTCTTTGGATGTCACTGTTATGGGATCTCTGTGGATGTCACTGTTATGGGGGCACTGTGGATGTCACTGTTATGGGGGCACTGTCGATGTCACTGTTATGGGGGTGCTGTGGATGTCACTGTTATGGGGGCGCTGTCGATGTCACTGTTATGGGGGTGCTGTGGATGTCACTGTTATGGGGAGCTGTGGATGTCACTGTTATGGGGGCGCTGTGGATGTCACTGTTATGGGGGCACTGTGGATGTCACTGTTATGGGGGCGCTGTGGATGTCACTGTTATGGGGGCACTGTGGATGTCACTGTTATGGGGGCGCTGTGGATGTCACTGTTATGGGGTCTCTGTGGATGTCACTGTTATGGGGGCACTGTGGATGTCACTGTTATGGGGGCACTGTGGATTTCATTGTTATGGGGTCTCTGTGGATGTCACTGTTATGGGGCGCTGTGGATGTCACTGTTTTGGGGAGCTGTGGATGTCACTGTTATAGGGGTTCTGTGAATGTCACTGTAATGGGGCGCTGTGGATGTCACTGTTATAGGGGGCTCTGTGGATGTCACTGTTATGGGGGCACTGTGGATGTCACCGTTATGGGGGCACTGTGGATTTCACTGTTATGGGGTCTCTGTGGATGTCACTGTTATGGGGGCACTGTGGATGTCACTGTTATGGGGTCTCTGTGGATGTCACTGTTATGGGGTCTCTGTGGATGTCACTGTTATGGGGGAGCTGTGAATGTCACTGTTATGGGGCGCTGTGGATGTCACTGTTATGAGGGCACTGTGGATGTTACTGTTATAGGGGTTCTGTGGATGTCACTGTTATGGGGGCGCTGTGGATGTCACTGTTATGTGGGGCGCTGTGAACGTCACTGTTATGGGGGCGCTGTGGATGTCACTGTTATGGGGGCGCTGTGGATGTCACTGTTATGGGGGCGCTGTGGATGTCACTGTTATGCGAGCGCTGTGGATGACACTGTTATGAGGGCACTGTGGATGTCACTGTTATGGGGGCACTGTGGATGTCACTGTTATGGGGGCACTGTGGATTTCACTGTTATGGGGTCTCTGTGGATGTCACTGTTATGGAGGCACTGTGGATGTCACTGTTATGGGGGTGCTGTGGATGTCACTGTTATGGGGGCACTGTGGATGTCACTGTTATGGGGGCGCTGTGGATTTCACTGTTATGGGGGCGCTGTGAATGTCATTGTTATGAGGGCGCTGTGGATGTCACTGTTATGGGGGCGCTGTGGATGTCACTGTTATGGGGGCGCTGTGGATGTCACTGTTATGGGGGCACTGTGGATGTCACTGTTATGGGGGCGCTGTGGATGTCACTGTTATGGGGGCGCTGTGGATGTCACTGTTATGAGGGCGCTGTGGATGTCACTGTAATGGGGCGCTGTGGATGTCACTGTTATGGGGGCGCTGTGGATGTCACTGTTATGAGGGCGCTGTGGATGTCACTGTTATGGGGGAGCTGTGGATGTCACTGTTATGGGGGCGCTGTGGATGTCACTGTTATGGGGGCACTGTGGATGTCACTGTTATGGGGGCACTGTGGATGTCACTGTTATGGGGGCTGTGGATGACATTGTTATTGGGGCTGTGGATGTCACTGTTATGGGGTCGCTGTGGATGTCACTGTTATGGGGGCACTGTGGAGGTCACTGTTATGGGGGCACTGTGGATGTCACTGTTATGGGGGCGCTGTGGATGTCACTGTTATGGGGGTGCTGTGGATGTCACTGTTATGGGGGCGCTGTGGATGTCACTGTTATGAGGGCGCTGTGGATGTCACTGTTATGGGGGAGCTGTGGATGTCACTTGTTATGGAAGCACTATGGATGGCACTGTTATGGGGGCGCTATGAATGTCACTGTTATGGGGGAGCTGTGGATGTCACTGTTATGGGGGAGCTGTGGATGTCACTGTTATGGGGGCTGTGGATGACATTGTTATGGGGGTACTGTGAATGTCACTGTTATGGGGGCACTGTGGAGGTCACTGTTATGGGGGCACTGTGGATGTCACTGTTATGGGGCGCTGTGGATGACACTGTTATGGAGGATCTGTGGATGACACTGTTATGGGGGCGCTGTGGATGACACTGTTATGGGGGAGCTGTGGATGTCACTGTTATAGGGGGTTCTGTGAATGTCACTGTTATGGGGGCACTGTGGATGTCATTGTTATGGGGGTGCTGTGGATGACATTGTTATGGGGGCGCTGTGGATGTCACTGTTATGGGGCTCTGTGGATGTCAATGTTATGGGGTCTCTGTGGATGTCACTGTTATGGGGTCTCTGTGGATGTCACTGTTATGGGGTCTCTGTGGATGTCACTGTTATGGGGGCACTGTGGATGTCACTGTTATGGGGGCACTGTGGATTTCATTGTTATGGGGTCTCTGTGGATGTCACTGTTATGGGGGCGCTGTGGATGTCACTGTTATGGGGGAGCTGTGGATGTCACTGTTATGGGGGCGCTGTGGATGTCACTGTTATGGGGGCGCTGTGGATGTCACTGTTATGAGTGCGCTGTGGATGTCACTGTTATGGGGTCTCTGTGGATGTCACTGTTATGGGGTCTCTTTGGATGTCACTGTTATGGGATCTCTGTGGATGTCACTGTTATGGGGGCACTGTGGATGTCACTGTTATGGGGGCACTGTCGATGTCACTGTTATGAGGGCACTGTGGATGTCACTGTAATGGGGCGCTGTTGATGTCACTGTTATGGGGGCGTTGTGGATGGCACTGTTATGAGGGCGCTGTGGATTTCATTGTTATGGGGGCGCTGTGGATGTCACTGTTATGGGGGCTCTGTGGATGTCACTGTTATGGGGGCACTGTGGATGTCACTGTTATGGGGGCACTGTCGATGTCACTGTTATGGGGGTGCTGTGGATGTCACTGTTATGAGGGCACTGTCGATGTCACTGTTATGGGGGTGCTGTGGATGTCACTGTTATGTGGGAGCTGTGGATGTCACTGTTATGGGGGCACTGTCGATGTCACTGTTAGGAGGGCGCTGTGGATGTCATTGTTATGGAGGCACTATGGATGTCACTGTTTTGAGGGTGCTGTGGATGTCACTGTTATGGGGGAGCTGTGGATGTCACTGTTATGAGGGCACTGTCGATGTCACTGTTATGGGGGTGCTGTGGATGTCACTGTTATGTGGGAGCTGTGGATGTCACTGTTTTGAGGGTGCTGTGGATGTCACTGTTATGGGGGAGCTGTGGATGTCACTGTTATGGGGTTGCACTGTGGATGTCACTGTTATGGGGGAGCTGTGGATGTCAATGTTATGGAGGCACTGTGGATGTCACTGTTATGGGGGGCACTGTGGATGTCACTGTTATGGGGGCGCTGTGGATGTCACTGTTATGGGGTCTCTGTGGATGTCACTGTTATGGGGGCACTGTGGATGTCACTGTTATGGGGGCACTGTGGATTTCATTGTTATGGGGTCTCTGTGGATGTCTGTCAGAACTTTTGGATTTAAAAGTCCATCAAACAAGGCTTACACAGTTAGATGTATATAAAGCTGAATAGAAGCCATTTTGTTCATGGAGCTGATTTTTGAAGGCTAAGAGGAAGTAACTTGTCTGGGTTAGATGAGAAATCCCTAACTAGAAAGTTAGCTATCTGTGGAAAATATTTGCCATGTCTGGTCTTAGAAGAAGGAGATTGCAGACAGGTCATAAACATCTTTAAGTTGAATTTCACAAGAGATAGGACAGATGGAATGATATTAGTCTGTATTATGTTTTTGTAATCTATAAATGAATAAGATTTTGGTGTAGGGGATAAATGTTAAAAGGTGTCTGTCTTAATTCCTAAAGGTATCCTATTAATGAAATATTTTGTATGAATGTATTTAACTGGTGGTGTGATATGAGGAAACTATAATTTTGCTGAGATGGTGTTTGTTGAAATTCTTTGACTAGTTGGAGTGGACCCAGGTGTGATAAGAGCAAACATTAGATCTCATCTAGACAATGGACATAGTAGTGGAGTTGTGTATTAAGGATTAGGTATGTCTGACCATGAAACCAAAAGAACACAGCAAGTAATTGGCCCATTGTTTGGAGAGTTTCTCAATGTTTGGTTAGCTGGACACCGAGTCAATGAGTATCGTTAATTAACAGGGGATAGAAAGTAAATTACCAATTTTGTCTAAAACTGTCGCACGATGCACTAGTGGCATCTAGTGTTCGGACAAGGTTAAGATTTGGATTACGAAATCAGAGGAGGATGTCTTGGGATAGTAAGAAAACTCCTCTGATGATGTCACTAGTTAATGAGTAAAACAAGGCCAGGCCCAAGGTTTTAGAAAATAAAAAGAGGGTCTCGAGATTAGAGGGGGGGAGAAAGGAAGGAGAGAGAAAAAGGAGGACACAAGAAGAGGGGACAAAAAGAGAACCAGAACTCCATCCTGTGAAGACGACCATTTTAAATCCTTGAAACTGACTTCTGATAGCCGATAAACTGGTACAGTATAATTCTAACTCAATTTGATAGTACCATAGATTGTCATTGTATATATCTATATATATATATATATATGATTAACCATACAGTTAGTATCTGTTTTGGAATAAGGTCGGGGTGTAACTGCAGTATCACTCTATACTTCTTCCAAATCAGGGAGAACTATAATACCATGTATAATACGGTATCTTCTCCAAACGAACGGAATTCCGTTCTAAGCTGGTTAATTACTGGATATTTATATGTATAGATAAATACAAAGGAAATCTGATGTCGACCATATTTGGGTCTAATCAGAGATTTGTCGGCTGAGAGAAAATCAGGTATCAGAATAATCAAAATATCACTTAAATATATTCGGTATCTTTTTATATATATATATGTGTGTATCCCAGTATATTGTTTCAATCTGAATTGCATATCAATGATTGTTATTAGATTTCATTGTCACTAATTATTATATCCATTTGCATTTTAATTTTTCGTTATTTAATAAATATATATATTTTGATTTACCACCGCCTTGTTTTTGTCATCTAACTCAGCGCAGATCACGAGCTCTGATGAGCTGGTATTTATGTTAATAAGATAGAATCTCCTATTTTATAGATTCTAATTTATTCACATAAATTATATAGACTGTTATCGGAAACAGTATAAATATCCCGACATGTCACTGTTATGGGGGCGCTGTGGATGTCACTGTTATGGGGGTGCTGTGGATGTCACTGTTATGGGGGAGCTGTGGATGTCACTGTTATATGGGCACTGTCGATGTCACTGTTATGGGGGCGCTGTGGATGTCACTGTTATGGGGGCGCTGTGGATGTCACTGTTATGGGGGCACTGTGGATGTCACTGTTATGGGGGCACTGTGGATTTCATTGTTATGGGGTCTCTGTGGATGTCACTGTTATGGGGGCACTGTGGATGTCACTGTAATGGGGCGCTGTGGATGTCACTGTTATGGGGGCGCTGTGGATGTCACTGTTATGAGGGCGCTGTGGATGTCACTGTTATGGGGGAGCTGTGGATGTCACTGTTATGGGGGCGCTGTGGATGTCACGGTTATGAGGGCACTGTGGATGTCACTGTTATAGGGGGTTCTGTGAATGTCACTGTTATGGGGGCGCTGTGGATGTCACTGTTATGAGGGCGCTGTGGATGTCACTGTAATGGGGGCGCTGTGGATATCACTGTTATGAGGGCGCTGTGGATGTCACTGTTATGGGGGAGCTGTGGATGTCACTGTTATGGGGGCGCTGTGGATGTCACTGTTATGAGGGCGCTGTGGATGTCACTGTTATGGGGGGCGCTGTGGATGTCACTGTTATGGGGGAGCTGTGGATTTCACTGTTATGGGGGCACTGTGGATGGCACTGTTATGGGGGCACTGTGGATGTCACTGTTATGGGGGCGCTGTGGATGTCACTGTTATGGGGGCGCTGTGGATGTCACTGTTATGGGGGGCGCTGTGGATGTCACTGTTATGGGGGGCGCTGTGGATGTCACTGTTATGGGGGCACTGTGGATGACACTGTTATGGGGGCGCTGTGGATGTCACTGTTATGGGGGAGCTGTGGATTTCACTGTTATGGGGGCACTGTGGATGGCACTGTTATGGGGGCACTGTGGATGTCACTGTTATGGGGGCACTGTTCACTAGTGGCAGAACGGATCCAACAGGCTGCTCACCTGATGAACGCAGGGGTTAATTGCCGCGGATCACAGCGCCCTGTCAGAGGCAGAGTGCCGGCAATGTGTCTCTGCCGCCGCCTGCATTTGTAATGTATTAAACGTTAGATATCATTGGTTGTGCAGTAGCCACAGCCCCTCGCCCCGCGCTCTCATTGGTGGCAGCGGCACGGGGGGGGGGGGGCAGGAGACTGCGTCCTTTTCCTGTGCTGCTGAGGGAACATGGTGCACGCTGACGGGAGCGCGATCCATGTTCTCTGATACTGGGCTGTGTAGTAGGACACGCTAGTATCAATAAAAGGCAAATCCCAGTATCGTATCAAACCCGGGGTAAAAGTATCGATTGGGTATCGAAAGTTTAATACCCGAAACAACCCTAATTTTCTATACATTGGATTTTGTGACATACCATGAAACTGCCTTGACCTCACACATGTTTCCATCCATATGAAAAGAGAGAACACAACATCTACACTTTATTATCTCCTCCGATGTCTCCTCTTATCTCCAGTTATTGTATTTTACATGGGATTTTATAGGATTTTCCATCGTCTCATCTTCTTCCCATTCAGGTTCCTACAATATAGGATCCGCTCAGTGGAGATCTTCTATATAAGATCCTTCTCCTGATTGACCCGACAAGAATGGACAGGGACAAGATGGCGGAGAGGATAATAAATCTCACCCTAGAGATCCTCTTCCGGCTTACTGGAGAGGTGAGAGGTTCTGATGATGTCACATTACATCATCTTATCTATGTTACTAACAGATGGACATGACTGGGGAGGTGAGGGACTCTGGAGATGTATGGAGTGATATTTATTACTGTGTTTCTCCATAACCAGGACTACACAGTAGTGAAGAAGACCTCTAGTGAGCACTGTCAGGACCCTGTGTCTGAGGAATGGGGAAGAACCCTGAGCCCAATCATGGGGCCTCCACATCACCCCCTGATACATGAGGAAATCAATAGAGAGAAGATCCTAGAGCTCACCAACAAGATGATGGAGCTGCTGACTGGAGAGGTGACACTGCTGGGAATGCTGGGACATTATACAGGAACGCTATGGAGGGATCTGGGTGATGACTGTGTCATTGTGTTGTCAGGTTCCTATAAGGTGTCAGGATTTCACCGTCTATTTCTCCATGGAGGAGTGGGAGTATTTAGAAGGACACAGAGATCAGTACAAGGACGTCATGATGGAGGATCATCGGCCCCTCACATCACCAGGTAATAGACATGACTAAATACACACGTCCTCTCATTATCTGTATGTAAGGGATTAATTCAGTCACTGGATGTGTTTCCTACAGATAAGGAAGAGAGAAGAACACCGGAGAGATGTCCCAGTCCTCTTCTTCTACAGGATGGTTCAGAAGAACATCACAATGTCCCACAGGATGATCAGGTAGATGGAGATAAGGTCTCATGAAATGTCCCCTATGATCTGTAGAAGGCTGTGAAGATCTTGTCTTCAGTCTTGTTTTATCCACCAGTATTATATGTGTTATCCTTGTATAATGAGTAAGGTGGAGATGGCAGGATTTCAGCTGACCATAGACGTTACATGTTGTCTGGATCTTCTCACAATCTTCTGCCTGTATAGACTTTTAAGATGGCCTCCTCTGTAACTGCTGCAGATCTTTTGTGGCTGCACAAGACTGGCACAACCGTTTTATGAGAGGTCCTCGGCCCGGACCATACAACAATACAAATGGTCAACCATAGCTGTGCTCGGATTGTCAGCTTGAACATGAACATCAGGAGATAAACGCATCATTATCTTTAAGGGTTTTGTGGTCTAGGGTGCAGTCTCCTGGGGTCTCCTTACTGTCAGAATGGCAGTACCAAGATCATACCACGGATTCTCTTCTAGCACATGTAGATACAAGTCATCCTTCTTACTTGCATAGAGTATAATGTAATATTCAGGGGTGTAGCTAAAGGCTCATGTGCCCTGGTGGAAGAGTTCAGCTTGGTCCCCCTTCCCTCAGTGCTTTGTGGGCAGGGGCAGGGAAGAACATAGCCTTCGTGCTGCCTGAGGAGAAAATTGAAACTGCATCCCCTGCCCCATGCCAAATTCTTGACCTTACCCCTTCCCTCCAGCCAGAGATGTAAGGGTACTTTCACACTTGCGGCAGGACGGATCCGGCAGGCTCTGCCGTGCTGCCGCTCTGTCCTCATTGACTATAAAAGTACTGCATGTCCGACTTTTCGTCCGGCAATCTCCGGCCGTGCAGTGCCGTGCTGAATAGCCTGCCGGATCCGTCCTGCCGCAAGTGTGAAAGTACCCTAACTTGACCTGCATGAACTTTGTATAGTACCGGTGTCTTCTTATGTGGCACAAGGGTCTTTGGGCCCCCCTCAGGCTCCTAGGCCCAGTAGCGACTGCACCCCTTACAGCAGGGGTGAGGAACCTTTTTGCTGCCGAGGGCCATTTGGATATTTGTAACATCGTTCGGGGGCCATACAAAATTCTCAACTTAAAAATGTGACGGCTATATTTGGTCAGACGTGTAACTGACTTTGATGAAATTGTGAAATTGTACTTCAATTAAAAAAATCTAGAGCGCTGTATTTTTGCAGCACAAAATGGCGTCTTCGCTATATATTACAAATAGTACAGGCACCTTTTTGACCACATATAGCAGTTTAATTTTTACGTTGAAAATGTTATATATTTAGTTCTTTATTTGGCATTAATGGCAACCAAGCTAAACCCAGAGGGGGGGTCACCCAGCTTTCGCTCTCCCTGCCACTGTCCCTGCCTCTTTCTTCACAAACGTCCCTGCTTTTGTCCCTTTCTCAGCCTCAGATATGCCCCCACCTCCGTCAGCCTCAAATCACCCTCCTATCAGACCCCCCCATCCTACATCAGCCTGAAATCAAACCCCCCAACCCCAGATCAGATCCTTCAGCCTCAGATCAGACCCCCAGTAGGCCCCCAGCCTCAGATTAGACCCCAATCAGACCTCAGATCAGACATAAAAAATAAACTTGCCGGAAGAAGACCATGGAAGGTGAGTACAGCTAGCAATGCGCTGTTCTCACCTTTATGTGCCTCCTGCATGCTAATGACTCCTTTCATAATGGAAGTGGTCATTAGCATTTTCACACTATGTTCTGGCAGTGGCCCGGGGGCCACATGAAATGGTCCCGCGGGCCAGAGGTTCCCCACCCCTGCCTCACAGCTACGCCCCTGATAATATTGGAAGTTGATTATTGGAAAAGCTATATGGGATTATGTTTATCAGCACATATAATTCTAAATCCCCAACAATTTTATAGCTGCTCAGATTCATCCATCCATTTTGATTATGGACACCTGGCCATGTAATCTCCAGTCTGACCACCAGTCCGAGGCTTGCTGTCCTGTCAGACAGGAGATCAGTCTCTCCTGTATGGCTGACGTCCTGTGAACTACAAGATTACAGCATCATTTATCAGATCCTCCTGAGAGCCCCCTCCCCACCAGCTACTCCTCCTTGTCTTCTGTATGTCCTGTAAGGCAGTGACAGGCCTCACGGCTGTTAGAGGAGGTATATGGCTGGGTTTTCCATATCTTCCCCGTCAATCATCAGGACTGAAGCAGCACCAGGTGCCACAATCAGTCTGGGATAAAAGCTCAGTCAGGGGAGAGATTCTTTGTGCGACAGAGTCCTGCTGAAGGCTCTGTACGAGTGGTCTTAGCCGGGCTGGCTGAGGGGCCACAGGGCTAGGTGCTAGCTGGAACATTGGGGGACGCCTTGACGTCTGGTCGCAAGAGTCACTAGGCCGGAGTCGGGAGGACTACTGGGCCACACTCCCCCATAAAGGTACTGAACTTGAGACCATGTGTGAACGCTGCTCTGTACAGCCAGGAGGCTGATGGACATTGGGCTGGGAAAGCCACATGTTATTACTGTGTGTGAACGGTGCTTTAGGTGAGGTAGGAAGATATCATGTTTAGTTAGAGCCGGCCGGGCCGGTGTTTGTTATTATTTATGTTTGTTTTGCTGAGGTGCCAAATAATAGAGATGTTTGGACCTTAAACTTGGTGTCTGGTGAAGATACTTGTGAAAGTGACCCCCGAAAGTGAGCTAACCCCTCACTGTCCCTAACATATCATGCTGCTGAATATATCATCTCTACATTACCCATTACACTAGAAGAGCAAAGATGTAGAGTCTAAACCTTGTAGACGTGGAGAGACATTTAATTGTGCCTCTGTCTTTAAATTACAAAAAAAAGACTTGCCATTTTGCTGTTCCTGTTAAATAATCTGTCTGTACCAAACCCTGACTTTTCATTTACAGGCCTCAAAATTAAAATGTCTGAGAAATGGAAGTGCAAAATGAAAGACCCACGCCTCGTCCTCCCAGAGTCAGAATGTATGTAGTACAAGCAGTATCATTACCTGCCAGGAGTAGTAGTAGTTGGCCACAGTTCTCCCAGGCTCCTAATATTATTGAGGACACAGAGGATGGAATTGTGGACTGGATGGCCCAGCGTTTAGACTAACATGAGGGGGGAGGAGGGGTGCCCCATGTATAGCTGTGCCTCTGGTGGTAGGAGTAATGGCACCTGTAGCTGCACTGGTGGTGGTAGGAGTAGTGGCACCTGTAGCTGCACTGGTGGTGGTAGGAGTTGTGGCACCTGTAGCTGCACTGGTGGTGGTAGTAGTAGTGGCACCTGTAGCTGCAATGGTGGTGGTAGGAGTAGTGGCACCTGTAGCTGCACTGGTGTTGGTGGGGGAGGGGGGGCAGTGGTAGCAGCAGTGTAACTCCAGGCAAGTATAAAGCAGGCAATCTGGAGGGGGCTAGGAAGCCCATGATGATATCACAGTTTTCATGGTGGGAGGTTGAGGACTATTACAATGATTGTGTGTTGGACAGGATCTTGGAGCTAGATCAGGGAGCTGAGAAGAAGGTAACATCAGAGGAAGAGGATGGTGGCAGTGGCAGCAATAAAGAGTGAAGGCACCATCCAGTTAGAACCTCCCAGAACCTGCCAGGACCAGATCTGCTTCTAGTATTGTGAGCTTGGGAACTGGTGATGCTGATGATACTGTGGTCGCAGGCTTAAAAAGGTGCCAGACCTAAAACAAGCTGGGCTGCAGCGAGCTCTGTGTGGAGTGTGCAAGTGTCTCCTGTCTGGCAGTTTTTCTCCACGGTGCTGGAAAACAAGAGCAATGCCCTGTGCAAGATCTGCCAGATTACAATAAGCCATGGGGGTGACAGAGGTGTCTGCCAGCGACCACAACAAGAGATTCCTCCTTCTTCCGGTCTCCTTTGTGGCAGCCAGGCGGCATCCACGTGCTGCACTGTGTCCATGTCCTCATCAGTTACTGCTTCTCCTGCTGAGACTATGCCTCCTCCTATTCTGTCCCACCATCAGCCATCGATAATGGAATGTGTGGCCAAGAAACAACTCTGCTTGCACAAGTTGCTGGTGGTGCAGTCTTTGTGGTACCACTTTGTGGATTCTGTTGCCTTTAGGGGCTAATGGCATGTGCTCAGCCCAACTAAAAGTTATCTAGCTGGCATTTTTTCAAAAAAAGCCATCCCTGCTTTGTACTCTCAAGTGACGGTGAATGTAGGCCACTCCTTGCAGCTCTAGCTGTGCGGCACGGTGCACACAATGGACACCTGGAGCAACGGTTATGGACTGGAACAGTTCATGCCTTTCACAGCCCATTAGATCAATGTTTTTACAGCGAGGCAGCACTGTAGCAAGAAGGCCATGTCCTACTGACACCTCCACGTTTGTTCCAACACCAGATACTTATCGGCCTCCTCCATGGATATCCTCCTGTACCAAACAGAAGCAGGGCAGAACATCGCTCCCAGTCCCCCTTCTTCCTATCATGTGAAGCGTTGCCGTGTTAGAGCTGATCTCCCTGGGTGATAGTAGCCACATAGCCAAATACTTTCTAAAGGGCATCAATCAGCAAACAACCGCGCTGGCTGTTTCCTCACCGAGCTCCAACTGGGCAAGCAGGGAGTTCTAGAGGTGATAGATAATCAGTTCTCACCTCTCCTGTGTTCTCTCCTGTCCTTATACTATAGACAGTGATAAGCAGGGTGTTCTAGAGGTGACAGATAATCAGTTCTCACCTCTCCTGTGTTCTCCCCTGTCCTTATACTATAGACAATGATAATCAGGGTGTTCTAGTGGTGATAATCAGTTTTCACCTCTCCTGTGTTCTCCCCTGTCCTTATACTATAGACAGTGATAAGCAGGGTGATCTAGTGGTGATAGATAATCAGTTCTCACCTCTCCTGTCCTTATACTATAGACAGTGATAAGCAGGGTGTTCTAGTGATGATAGATAATCAGTTCTCAGATCTCCTGTGTTCTCCCCTGTCCTTATACTATAGACAGTGATAAGCAGGGTGTTCTAGTGGAGATAGATAATCAGTTCTCACCTCTCCTGTCCTTATACTATAGACAGTGATAATCAGGGTGTTCTAGAGGTGACAGATAATCAGTTCTCACCTCTCCCGTGTTCTCCCCTGTCCTTATACTATAGACAGTGATAAGCAGGGAGTTCTAGAGGTGATAGATAATCAGTTCTCACTTCTCCTGTGTTCTCTCCTGTCCTTATACTATAGACAGGGATAAGCAGGGTGTTCTAGTGGTGATAGATAATCAGTCCTCACCTCTCCTGTCCTTATACTATAGACAGTGATAATCAGGGTGTTCTAGTGGTGACAGATAATCAGTTCTCACCTCTCCCGTGTTCTCCCCTGTCCTTATACTATAGACAATGATAATCAGGGTGTTCTAGTGGTGATAATCAGTTTTCACCTCTCCTGTGTTCTCCCCTGTCCTTATACTATAGACAGTGATAAGCAAGGCGATCTAGTGGTGATAGATAATCAGTTCTCACCTCTCCTGTCCTTATACTATAGACAGTGATAAGCAGGGTGTTCTAGTGATGATAGATAATCAGTTCTCAGATCTCCTGTGTTCTCCCCTGTCCTTATACTATAGACAGTGATAAGCAGGGTTTTCTAGTGGAGATAGATAATCAGTTCTCACCTTTCCTGTCCTTATACTATAGACAGTGATAATCAGGGTGTTCTAGAGGTGACAGATAATCAGTTCTCACCTCTCCCGTGTTCTCCCCTGTCCTTATACTATAGACAGTGATAAGCAGGGAGTTCTAGAGGTGATAGATAATCAGTTCTCACTTCTCCTGTGTTCTCTCCTGTCCTTATACTATAGACAGGGATAAGCAGGGTGTTCTAGTGGTGATAGATAATCAGTCCTCACCTCTCCTGTCCTTATACTATAGACAGTGATAATCAGGGTGTTCTAGTGGTGATAGATAATCAGTTCTCACCTCTCCTGTCCTTATACTATAGACAGTGATAAGCAGGGTGTTCTAGAGGTGATAGATAATCAGTCCTCACCTCTCCTAACCTTATACTATAGACAGTGATAATCAGGGTGTTCTAGTGGTGATAGATAATCAGTTCTCCATCTCCTGTTCTTATACTATAGACAGTGATAAGCAGGGGGTTCTAGTGGTGATAGATAATCAGTTCTCACCTCTCCTGTGTTGTCTCCTGTCCTTATACTATAGACAGTGATAAGCAGGATGTTCTAGTGATGATAGATAATCAGTTCTCACCTCTCCTGTCCTTATACTATAGACAGTGATAAGCAGGGTGTTCAAGAGGTGATAGATAATCAGTTCTCACCTCTCCTGTCCTTATACTATAGACAGTGTTAATCAGGGTGTTCTAGTGGTGATAGATAATCAGTTCTCCATCTCCTGTTCTTATACTATATACAGTGATAAGCAGGGTGTTCTAGTGGAGATATATAATCAGTTCTCACCTCTCCTGTCCATATACTATAGACAGTGATAAGCAGGGTGTTCTAGTGGTGATAGATAATCAGTTCTCACCTCTCCCGTCCTTATACTATAGACAGTGATAAGCAGGGTGTTCTAGGGGTGATAGATAATCAGTTCTCACCTCTCCTGTCCTTATACTATAGACAGTGATAAGCAGGATGATCTAGTGGTGATAGATAATCAGTTCTCACAGCTCCTGTGTTCTCTCCTGTCCTTATACTAGGTACAGTATCTTCATGCCTGCAGTCAATGTAATGTTATATACACACAATGTAATGTTATATACACACAATATAATGTTAGGGATGGAATATAAGGGCTGCTCTCCTTGCATTGGAAACTGGTTGGAATAATGAAGCAATCAGATTGGATTTATACAGGAGACCTGCAGATATTGGGGTCAGATAACTCCTGCTGTCCGGTCTTTTTTGGTCGTCTTTTCAGGTCATATAAAACCTTCCACACGACTTCTCCAACCGTCTGATGACTTCTACAATATTTCTTTCACAGCTTGTGAATCCGGGTGAAGATCTGAACAATATTAATGAGACATATGTGAAGGACGATGAGCAGAGTATAGAGGACGTTCCTACAGATAACCGCCCAGGTGAGTAGTGACCACTAAGTAAAGCAGAGCGGTCTCTAAGATTCTGCTTTTAGAAATAAATAGATATATTGTGCAATGTGGGAATAATGATATTACAGTTATTACTATTATTGATGAGTATATATGAAGGTATAAAGGAACAAACATAAATTTCACATACAGAGAGACTTATACACAATAACAATTACTAATAATTACTACTAATAATAAAGTTACTCCCAAGACCATTTGGTAACTAAACCACACATTCCTCTCTCTCCATTACAGTGTAGTTACTATACAGAGGTCTTCTCATGTCTCTCCGGTCCCAGTCTTTGCTCGGGCCCCTCCAGGTTTCCTCTTCTGTAGCACTTTTCTTTTTCTCTTCTCCTTCTCTCTTCTGCCTCTTCTTTCCTTCCTTCCTTCCTTAGCAGCCAGTCCTAGCATTGTCTAGAATATGGCTTGGACACATCTTTTTGGTTCTTCCTTATGGTTTTCTAGGAATTTTCAGTGAACTCTTGAAGACTGATAGAAGCAGCTGGAATGTTGGGATTTTCCAGCATTTTCCTGCCCCACTAGCCATCTACCACCTACTGGACAGTTGTCAGCCATTCTTTAGATAATTGACAGCTACAGAACCTTTGATCTGCTAATGGGCTGTTGTCCGGATAGACAGGACTCACTCATACTGGCTTTCAGATGACAAGTATAGGCACTAATTACCAGGAAGCTGCTGAGAACAGGACACCAATACAATATATGGCTTACATTATTTTCCAATTTTTTTAAAAAAAATCTGTATTAATCCGTATTTTCCGTACGCCTCCCACAACGGCACTTCAGCAGGAGGGTACCCCGCCCCCAGGGACAGGAAACTACGTAGAAAGCAGAACTTTAAATGCCTCCTCCCCATTACCTTCTCCAGTCGTTTCCTGACCCTTGGGATGAGTGGAAAGCTGGCAGGATCCCTCCTGCCGAAGATCTATGCGCCCAGGCTACCTTAAGTAGGCCGGACCACGTGACAGGCCGGAGGATCATGTGACCAGGAATTAGATTCAAATCTGCGGTGGGAACCTGCAAAAATGCCGCAGTGTGCCTCCAGCAGAGGAGAGTGGATGACCACCATGTCTCTGCAGCAGCAGAAGCCTTCTGATGCCCCTAAGGCCCCCAGTCTGGTAAGCCTCCTCCTTGGGAGTAAATTTGTTATTTCTGCTCCTGTGGGGTTTGGTTTTGTAACCCTGGTGACGGCTACCCCACTCCTTCCCCTGCATTATAATAGAGCTTTTGCTCTCCTTTTGTACTTGCAGGGTAGAGATCCTGGAAGTAGTGGGGAATCTGCACAAAAGAAAAAATGTGCTATCTGCAAGAAACAGCAGGCAGGACATAGTAAAAAACCTATCTGCCAAAAATGTACAGACAAAATTATGACCGAAGAGTCCCCTTCTCTTGTGGAAAACTTGAGGTCCATCATAAGAGAAGAAGTGAGTTCAGCAGTAGAAGCGAAAATGGCGGCATTTCCCCAGAAACCTTCCACTTCTAAGGTCACGGAACCCCAAACAGATTGTGATATTGAATACGACGATTTTAATGACTCGTTGGACTCGGGATCCTCCTCTGAGGAGGAATTAAGTGGTCCATTATGCTCATTAGAAGACACTGATGGTCTTCTGAAGGCCATAAGATCAACTCTGAATATCGAAGAGTCTAGACAGTCACAGTCGGTTCAGGATCAGATCTTCAAAGGGCTGGGTGATAGAAAGAGGAGAGTGTTTCCTATCCATGACAGAATACGAAAGCTTATACAGGATGAGTGGAAGGACCCAGAAAAAAGAGCTGGAACTTCAAAAATCTTTAAAAGAAAATATCCTTTTAGTGAGGAAGATTCGGCCCTTTGGGATAAAACACCTAAAGTTGACGCCACCAAAAAGGCAGCCTTGCCTTTTGAAGACGTCGGCCTATTGAAGGCGCTATGGATAAAAAATGTGAATCTGTACTTAAAAAATCTTGGGAGTCTAATACCGCCATGTTAAGGCCTAGCATAGCGGCCACCTATACGACTAGATCTTTTTCTCTATGGCTTTCTCAGCTGGAGGAGCACCTGGCCTCTGGTACCCCCAGAGAGGACATTCTGGCCTCCTTGCCGGTTTTAAAACAGGCCTCTAACTTTTTGGCTGACGCTTCGGCAGATCTTGTAAAATTATCGGCTAGATCTGCGGCTCTTTCAAATACGGCAAGGAGGTCAGTCTGGTTACGCTCTTGGGCGGGTGATACCGCTTCCAAAAATAAACTTTGCAGTATTCCCTGTGAGGGAGAAAATTGCTGCCTCAGCCTGGGTCCTAGACGTAATCCGTCAGGGATACCAGCTGGAATTTTGCACTCCTCCTCCAGACAGATTTGTATTAAACAAGAAATTAAAATCACATCAGGACCTCCTAGAGTCTCAGATATCCCTTTTGTTGGAAAAAAGAGCAGTGATTCCAGTACCAACAGACCAGGAAGGAAGGGGATTCTATTCCCCAATTTTTCTCGTAAAAAAACCAAATGGCTCTTTCAGAGCAATTATCAATCTAAAACTCCTCAACAAGTATATAAAATACAAAAAGTTCAAAATGGAGACTGTAAGATCGACAGTGAACCTCTTAACTCAAAATTGCTTCAGGGTAACACTCGACCTGGCGGACGCATATTACTATGTTCCGATCCATCAGAATCATCAAAGGTATCTTCGTTTCACCATGTTCATGGGAGACCGTCTTCTGCATCTCCAGTTTCAGGTGTTACCATTTGGCCTGGCCTCAGCACCCAGAGTGTTCACGAAGGTTATTGCGGAGATCTCAGCTTTTTTCCATCAAAAGGGGATAAACTTCATACCCTATTTGGACGACTTTCTCATCACAGCAGCGTCTCAGACTCAGCTGCAGTTTCAAGTGGAGTTTGTCCTGGAGACCTTAAGGTCCCTAGGTTGGAAGATAAATCTGGAAAAGTCGAATCTATCACCCAGCCGAAAGAGGACCTTTCTAGGCATTCTTCTGGATTCCAGTCAGATGACCTCCTTTCTTCCAGATCAAAAGATTCAAGACATCAGATCAAAAATTTCCAGTTTTTTACACCAGAGAAAAGTCATGTTCCGAAGGTTAATGAAGATTCTGGGACCTATGACTTCGACAATTCCGGCGGTAAAATGGGCCCAAGCTCACGGGAGACCACATCAGGAATTCCTCCTAAAATGGTGGAACAAAAGCATCTTTTCCCTGGAAAGAACTGTTACGTTACCCCCAAGGGTCAGACTCTCCTTGGGGTGGTGGCTGAACGAGAGAAACCTAATCGAGGGAGTCCTTGGAAGCTCCCCAATCAGATAGTGGTAACAACAGATGCAAGCGGGATAGGCTGGGGAGCCCACTGTCAGGGGCAGTTGTTACAGGGATCCTGGGATTTAGAGACCCTTCCCCTTTTATTAAACAGCAAAGAGCTTCTGACCGTGTATATGGCTCTAAAAGCCCTGGCTCCAGTTATCCGAGGACAAAACTTAAAAATCCTCTCCGACAACTCCACCACAGTAATATATCTCAACAAGCAGGTAGGCACGAGAAGCATTTCCCTTTGTCAAATAGCATCTCGGATATTTTCTTGGGCAGTCAAATATCCAGTCCATAACCGCTGTCCATCTGAAGGGGGATGAGAATACACTGGCGGACTTCCTCGGCAGGAAAAGAATTTGGCTAGGGGAGTGGAGCCTCAAAAAGCAGTGTTCCAGAGCATCTGCAGCAGATGGGGAGTCCCAATTATCGATCTTTTTGCCTCCAAAAGGAACAAACAGTTGGATCTTTTCTATTCCCTCTCGGCAAACGAGCATCCGGTGAAAGTCGATGCCTTAGCGGGTCCATGGCCATTTGGCCTGCTTTATGCGTTCCTACCTTTCCAGCTCATACCAAAGGTTCTGGCAAAGATAATAGAGGAACGGGCCCATGTCATCCTAATTGCACCATACTGACCCAGAACTACATGGTTCTCCCTCCTTCTAAAACTCTCCAGGGGGAACTTCTGGACCCTTCCACAATCTCCGGATCTCCTCCATCAGGGTCCAGCCTGGCATCCGGCGGTCAGCCGACTAAAACTGACAGCTTGGAATTTGAGCGCTCCATTTTAAAATCCAAGGGCTTCTCTGATGAAGTCATCCACACCCTGCTCTCCAGCAGAAAGCAGGTTGCTTCTAACATCTATTGGAGAACTTGGAAGACCTTCCTTTCTTTTGCTAAGGAATCCTGGAATCCCACTCTTCCCCCAGACATGAAGATAATCCTTGACTTCCTTCAGAAGGGGCTGGATAAGGGCTTGCGGGTCAGCACGATCAGAGTCCAGATCTCAGCCCTGAGTGCCTTTTTAGATACGAGATTAGCAGATCTGGATGTGGTCAAGAGGTTCATAAGGGGAGCAAGCAGACTTCACCCAGTTTTCAGATGTACGGTTCCGCCCTGGGACCTTAATTTGGTCCTTTCCGTCCTCATGGACCCCCCTTTGAACCTCTTGAGTCAATCCCTCTAAGGTTGCTGTCCTTTAAATCCGCTTTTCTCGTAGCTATCACCTCTGCTAGATGAGTGGGAGAGATCCAGGCTCTCTCTTGCAGACCTCCATACCTTTCCATCCTTGATGATAGAATCATATTGAGATATGAGCCCTCATTCTTACCGAAAGTATTCTCAAAATTCCACTGCCAACAAGAAATTTCTTTACCCACCTTCTGCGCACAGGCAAAATCTTCGAAGGAAAGACGGTTCCACCATCTGGATGTACGCAGATGCATACTTGCCTATCTTGATGCCACTAAGGGCCTACAAAAATCTGACCGTCTTCTTGTCCAGTACGCGGGCAAAAATAAAGGGCAGGCAGCATCCAAAATTACTATAGCCTGCTGGATAAGAATGACCATTACAATGGCCTACAGGGTTAAGGGGCTTTCCCCTCCAGAGGGTTTAAAAGCCCATTCTACCAGAGCAATCTCCACCTCTTGGGCAGAATCAGCCTCCGCCTCCTTGTCTCAAATCTGCCAAGCTGCTACATGGTCGAGTCCTTCCACCTTTTTAACCACTATAGATTGGACATTCAGTCCAATTCGGGTTTGTCGTTTGGACTAAGAGTCCTGTCGGCGGCAGTCCCCCCCTGATGGATTCCTTTGTTATTCCTCCTGCTGAAGTGCCGTTGTGGGAGGCGTACGGAAAAGATGATAATTACTCTTACCGGTAATTGAATTTTCCGTTTAGCCTCCACAACAGCACTGAGTTTTTCCCACCCATTGTTTGTATTCCTTGTTTGTTATAACTTGATTTATATCTCCCTACAAATAAGAGGTTACCTCTTCAACATCATTCTGGTTCCTTTGATACTTACTGGAGAAGGTAATGGGGAGGAGGCATTTAAACTTCTGCTTTCTACGTCATTTCCTGTCCCTGGGGCGGGTACCCTCCTGCTGAAGTGCCGTTGTGGAGGCTAAACGGAAAATCCAATTACCGGTAGGAGTAATTATCATCTTTCTTACACGTGCATAAATAAATTCGCCTACACGCCTTGACATCCTATCAATAGGGTTATTAACCTCTTAGTGACCACCCATACACCTTTTTACGGCGTCACTAAGGGGCCTTAGCATGGGCCGCTGCTTTTTTACGGCGGCCCAGACTAAGAGCTGCACGTGTCCCCCATCACATGAGAGCCTCAGCCCTGCTCTAACAGCCTGGACAGACAGGAGTGTTGATCCGGGCTGTTTAACACTTTACATGCCGCGGGCAGTGGCACCTGCCGCATGTAAAGTGCTAACAGAGGGAGCAGACTCCCTTTGTCTCCTATCGGCACCCCGTAAATTCGATTGCGCGGTACCGTTGTGTGTGAAGGCTGGCTGGGGTCTCATGTGGGCCCCAGACCAGCCTTGAGTAATTTCCAGCAGGTTGTGCCTCTCTGGCGCAGCCTGCTGGTCAATGTCAGAATATCACTGACCTTAAAATGCAATGCACTATAGGGATAATGCATTGCATTTTAAAATCAATAAAAAAGCTGACTGTTATAGTCCCCTTGTGGGACTATTAAGTGGTAAAAAAAAAAACTCATTTATTTAATAAAAAAAATCCCATAAAAATATGCTTTTCAATGAAATAAAATTGCAAAAAAAAAATCTCCCCTATATGTTTTGTATTGCCACGTCCGTAACGACCCGGAGTACATAAATATCATGTAAATTATCACCTACGGTGAATGCCGTAAAAAAAAAAAAAAACACCCTAGGGGAACATTATTACTAACTGGGCCACTATGGGGGACATTATGCATACTGCAGGGATTGGTAATTAAATAAAAAAAGCAAATAAAAATCATCCTCAAATAATGGTCGTTAAAAATTAATGCAAAATTTCCAGACGACCAAGGGATTCAAAAAGTGGTTGAAAAATGGTCATGAAAAACTGGTGTGTCCGTTTTTTATGGACTTTTTTCACCTGTGAATGTAGCCTTAAGAGGTCATACAAAAAAGTCTCACCACTGAACACCAGATATTTCCCTGCTGCTGGGAAGAGCATGATGTGCTCGGTATTACTTTAACTTTATTCACAGTACAGGAGCTTCACTGATGTAAAAGGGGAACCTAAGGGACAGCACTACTGCAGGGGGTGTACAAAAGGGGCATAACTACAGTGTAGGGGCACTTAGGGAGCATAACTACTGTGTGTGGGCACTTAGGGGGCATAACTACAGTGTGGGGGCACTTAGGGAGCATCAGTACTGTGAAGGGGGCACTAAGCGGAATTCCACTGTGAAAGGGACACTGAGGGGAGATAACTATTGTGTCAGGCACTAAGAGGGGATTCGTCGTCTATTGTCCAGCGCTAGGAAATGTTTTATTTATATATCTTGTAAATGACTGATTGGGTGGGGGTTGAGGGAAGTTGCTCAAGATGGGAGCCAGCGTTTTCTAGTTATGCCTCTCGGTCTACTATTAGATTGTAATCTGTTTGGCCACCAATGTTTGTCAATTGACATTCTAATTTAGCGCCATGCCTTGTAATTTCTGTGGATTTTTTTTTATTGAAAAAGTAATAAAACTTCAATACAATTTTAATGTTATTCATCAATAATAAAATGCCTTTTGTTCTTGGCAGATGACTGTACCAGGAACTTAGAGAAACATCTGGTATCTTCAGATTTTGAAGTAGATGATTGTGGTATCACACAAGATACATTTGAAGAGCATGCCAATATGCAAGATATACCCTCATCCAATCACAGCAACAATGCATCACTTGATTCTTTCAAACAGGTCCAATCTTCTAATTCATCACAGACTGTAACACAGAATAAAAGTCAAAGAAGAGGTGCTAAACATCAAACAGCTCATGTAAAAAAGAAACCATTTTCATGTTCAGAATGTGGAAAATGTTTTAGAGATAAATCAGCAGGAGAGAAGCCATTTTCATGTTCAGAATGTGGGAAATGTTTTAGAGCTAAATCAGATCTTGTTATACATCAGAGAATTCACACAGGAGAGAATCCATTTTCATGTTCAGAATGTGGGAAATGTTTTAGAGATAAATCAGCTCTTGTTAAACATCAGAGAATTCACACAGGGGAGAAGCCATTTTCATGTTCAGAATGTGGGAAATGTTTTAGAGCTAAATCAGATCTTGTTATACATCAGAGAATTCACACAGGGGAGAAGCCATTTTCATGTCCAGAATGTGGGACATTTTTAAGAATAAACCATATCTTGTTAGACATCAGAGAATTCACACAGGAGAGAAGCCATTTTCATGTTCAGAATGTGGGAAATGTTTTAGAGATAAATCAGCTCTTGTTGTACATCAGAGAATTCACACAGGAGAGAATCCATTTTCATGTTCAGAATGTGGGAAATGTTTTAGAGCTAAATCAGATCTTGTTATACATCAGAGAATTCACACAGGGGAGAAGCCATATTCATGTTCAGAATGTGGTACATTTTTTTAAGCAGAAATCACACCTTGATACACATCAGAGAATTCACACAGGGGAGATGCCATTTTCATGTTCAGAATGTGGGAAATGTTTTAATCAGAAATCAGCTCTTGTTCGACATCAGAGAAATCACACAGGAGAGAAGCCATTTTCATGTTCAGAATGAGGGAAATGTTTTAACCATAAATCAAATCTTGATAGACATCAGAGAATTCACACAGGAGAGAAGCCATTTTTCACCCATAAATCATCTCTTGTTAAACATTAAAAACCCACATATAAGAGAAGCCATCTTCATGCTTAGCCCGTTAGTGACCTCCCTTATGTGTTTTTATGGTGGTCATTAACTGGCTTTATTCCTTCAGATACTCCTTTTTACAGGGAGATAAAACAGCGCCTTGCTTTCAGTTACCAGAGGTGGCTGGGGGCTTGGAGCGATGATTGGGACCCAAACATAGTCTCCTGTATTGAATACCGATCAACTGACAAATCCATTTAAAAGTGAAAGTATGTTTTCTGATATACATATATTTTCTCAAAAAAAAAGTTTGGTGAGAGGAAATAAAAAAAAACTTCGTTTCCCAAAGGTACCACCCTGCTTGTGATCGGTATGGGGACCCTCCATTCCTATAAAAGTGCAAATACAGGGGCCTTTGGTAAAGTCCAATTAAATACAGCTGGATTCCCACAAGAGCTGGTGTCCAGACGTGGAAAAAGGGGCTTCATTTACACTAAATGGCCAGTTATTTGCAGTCAAGTGAAAAAAGACATCTGTCCATCCAGTTCGGCCTGTTATCTTTCAAGTTGATCCAGGGGAAGGCAAAATAACCCTGTGAGGTAAAAGCCAATTTTCCCCACTTTCCCGACTCCAATTAGACAATCAGAATAACACCCTGGATCAATGATCCCTCTCTATTAACTATAGCCTATAACAGTGATGGTGAACCTTTTAGAGACCGAGTGCCCAATTGCTACCCAAAACTCATTTATCGCAAAGTGCCAACACGACAATTTAACCTGAATACTACAGTCCAGTACAGTATATCTTCCATGTACTTTATCATTTAGCTATAATAGCCTGCCTACATTTAGTGCGCTGCCTGTGCCGTCCATAGCGCGCCCTGCACTGATGAATGGCAGGAAAAGTCTAAGGTATATGGGTACACCATAGACTTTTTTCCAGGGTACGGGTGTCCACAGAGAGGGCTCTGAGTGCAGCCTCTGGCACCAGTGTCATAGGTTCGCCACCACTGGCCTATAATATTATTACACTCCAGAAATACCTCCAGGACCCTCTTGAACTCTTTTAGTGAACTCACCATCACCACCTCATCAGGCAGAGAGTTCTATAGTCTCACTGCTCTTACCATAAAGAATCCTCTTCTATGTTTGTGAAGAAACCTTCTTTCCTCCAGACGCAGAGGATGTCCCCTCGTCACAGTCACAGTCCTGGGGATAAATAGATGATGGGACAGATCTCTGTACTGACTCCTGATATATTTATACATAGTTATTAGATCTCCCCTCAGTTGTCTTTTTTCTAAAGTGAATAACCCTAGTTTTGATAACCTTTCAGGGTACTGTAGTTGCCCCATTCCAGTTATTAGTTTAGTTGCCCTCCTCTGAACCCTCTCCAGCTCTGCTAGGTCTGCCTTGTTCACAGGAGCCCAAAACTGTACACAGTCCTCCATGTGTGGTCTCACTAGTGACTTGTAAAGTGGTAGGACTATGTTCTCATCACGGGCGTCTATGCCCCTTTTGATGTAACCCGTTATCTTATTGGTGACTTGTATTATTCCATCTGATGTGACTAGCCATACATTTGTCAGTGTTCAACCTCATCTGCCCCTTCTCTGCCCAAGCAGTGACTCCACATGTTCATGTCCCTCACTTATATCTTATCGGACTGTGGGCTTTAGACAGGACTTTACATAAAGGCAGACCCCTCCCCTCTCCGGTTTTGGCGATCCTTTCTAAACAGACTGTAACCTTGTACATTAACCACCCAGTCATAGCTATCATCCAGCCATGTCTCAGTTATTCCCACTGTCATTGCTATCATCCAGCCATGTCTCAGTTATTCCCACTGTCATATCTATCATCCAGCCATGTCTCAGTTATTCCCACTATGTCATAGTCCTCCTCACACATCACTAATTCCAGTTCCCCAGTTTTATTAGTCAGGCTTCTGGCATTAGTATACATACAATTAAGAGGTTTATGTATATTTTTTACCCTACTCCTTTCCGTCTGAACTGTTCTAGTCCTTCCTTCCATTCCTCCCCCAGTTCTATTACCTGGCCCCCGGTCTCTATCTGCACTATCTTCCCCTCCTATAATGTAATTAAGCCCCCCCCCCTAGTTTACACTCCTCCAACCTTCTAGCCATCTTCTCTCCCAAAACAGCTGCCCCTTCCCTATTGAGGTGTAGCCCATCCCTATGATAGAGCCTGTAGGTGACAGAGAAGTCGTCCCATCGCACCAGTTCTTGAGCCGCTTGTTAACCTCCCTAATCTCCCGCTGCCTTTCTTGTGTGGCTCGTGGTACAGGTAGTATTTTGGAAAATAACAAGAGATGTCTAGCACTGAGATGAATAAAAATCTTTAATATTTATTTCATGAGTTTAAAAGAATGCAGTTTCTTCACCTAGATGGCGGTAACGCTACCAAATGCGTTTCGATCTATACAATCTTAATCATGTTTAATAATTGCTGAGGAAACATCAAAATTACAACAACTAAAGGAAAATATACATAAGGCGGAGGTACTGGCAACCTTCATACAAAGTGCCAACTATGATGAATCTCTAAACAAAGTTCAAATGAATTTATCAAAATCGGAGAACTATGTTGCATCCATCAAAAAACAAAAAGTTCAGTGAGACTTATATGACTACGCAAATAATCAAGTCTATGAGTGGAAACACAGAGATAATGCAAGCAGTACCCCTAGACCCATTTTGAAGAAAAAGAACAAAAAACATAACAAAGGAAATGGCAATCCGGGACGTAAGGTTAATTTCAGTTCATCCGAAATGGACTCTGAATATACCATGATTAAGATATAATAAAGATTTAAGATATAATAAACATTGAAGATTTTTATTCATCTCAGTGCTGGACATCTCTTGTTGTTTTCCTGGCTCGTTGCGGACTGGACAGGGTCCTTGCCCGAGAGGCTATATGTGGAGGTGCTGGCTTACTCTCCTGACTCTTGTAACAGTATTTTGGAAAACACTATGTTTGAGGTCCTTGCCCTAAGCTTGTGACTAGTGATGAGCGAGCATGCATTGGTTCGGCTCGAACATCGCTATGCTCGGCACTCGGCTTTACTCGGCCGAGCACCACGTGTGTTCGTCGCATTGCTCGAGTCTCCTTCCCGCACATTTGGCGCCTTCTAAGCAGCCAATCCGGGTAAGTAATTCCCCTCAGTGTAAGGCCATAGCCATGTTAGCTGTAAGCCTTACACTGATTGGCTGGCCGGTACACGTGATACCATTTCATATAGGAGCTGAGGTCTGGCGCTCGGCTCAGTCAGCGCCAGGGAGAGCAGACAGTAGGCAGGGACAGATAGCGGTTTGCTCTAATGTAGGGTCTAGTGTGGTGGTTTATATGGTTCGATCACCTTCAGGACCTCATCTCCAATGTTTTATACGGTCTGCTCACCTTCAGGCCCTCACCCCCAATGTTTTATACAGTCTGCTCACCTATAGGCCAACACTGCAATGTTTTATGGGGTTTGTTCGACTTTAGGCCCTCACCCCCAATGTTTTATACAGTCTGCTCACCTGTAGGCCATCACTGCAATGTTTTATGGGGTTCGCTCGGCTTTAAGCCCTCACTACAATTTTTTATAGGGTCCGCGCACCTTCAGGCCCTCAACTATAATGTTTATGAGGTTCACCAGCAGGCCATCAATCATAATTTTTCATGGGTGTGTATGATGCCCTCCTTTATGTGTAATAAAGGGTGTATTGGAGTTCCGGTTCCTTGTAATTTTTGGCAGCCCTTTCACTTAGTGCATAGGCTTTATGAGTGCAGCAGTGTACCTGAACAATTGTAGCACCATGTGAATGAGGCCCTCCTTTATGTGATATACAGGCTGTATCGGAGTGCTTCTTCCTTGTAATTTTTGGTAGCATTTACACTGTATATACAATTGAATATTTTTTTGAGGGGGCGAGATTTTGGGCTTGATTTTGTCGCTATGTAAAAGTGGTGGACAACTGAGACAATATGGTTCCCTGCAGCGACATTGGAGTCCAAGATGCACCCAGACATGGTCCCCATGCTGTTCCATATCCATTTAAGCGGCGTTTCTGAGAATAAAATAGAAAAACAGTCCACACCTGCCGAAACCGTCAGCATAGTCGGCCTTTTCACATGAAACAAAAAAAAAAACTATTAAAATAACCAAAACAGGGAACCAATTTTAAGCTTTTTATTTTGGTGTCAATTTGCATATTTAAAGAATAAGCAGCTAGAGTTTGAAATAAAATGACTTTTTCCCCCAAATAAAACTATAAAACAGATTTTTTAAAAATCTCTAAAAACACATTAATAAAGAACCCCTATGTGACATGTAAAAACAATAGCAAAAAATTGGTGGGTTGTACAAGAAGTAGAAAAGATGTTTGTACCATTAAACCGCCCCATGCTCTAAATGACAATAATGCGTATGTCATTAAAGGGGTTTTCCAGTAATGTGATCTCGATGGTCTGTTGTCAGGATAGGCCTCAAGTATCAGATAGGTGGGGGGTCCGACACCTGGCACCCCCACCAATCAGCTCGTCTACAGTAGCTCTGGCACCAGAACTCCACAGATCCATCCATTGAGCCTTAGACAGAGGTGGTGACCAATCTCTTCAGTTGAAGCAGCTCCGACATAACCGGATTCATCCACTACACCATGTTGGAAAAGTTTTTGAAATTCATATCATTTTAAGGCTACATTCACACGACCGTAGTGTATTACGGATCCGCAAATTGCGGATCCGCAATACACCCAGCCGCACCCCCCATAGAAATGCCTATTCTTGTCCGCAAGCTGCGGACAAGAATAGGACATGTTCTATCTTTTGCGGAGCCGCGGACCGGAAGTTCGGGTCCGCGCTCCGCAAATGCGGAAGCGGAGAGCTCTCCGCACCTCGTCCGGCCCCATAGAGAGTGAATGGGTCCGCACCCGTTCCGCAGAATTGCGGAACGGATGCGGACACATTCACGGTCGTGTGAATGTAGCCTAAGGCCCCTTTCACACGGGCGAGTTTTCCGCGCGGGTGCAATGCGTGAGGAGGACGCATTGCACCCGCACTGAATCCGGACCCATTCATTTCTATGGGGCTGTGCACATGAGCGGTGATTTTCACGCATCACTTCTGCGTTGCGTGAAAATCGCAGCATGTTCTATATTCTGCGTTTTTCACGCAACGCAGGCCCCATAGAAGTGAATGGGGATGCGGGAAAATCGCAAGCATCCGCAACCAAGTGCGGATGCATTGCGATTTTCCCGCATTGTTGCTTAGCAACGGGACCCAATCTCTATTATTTCCCCTTATAACATGGTTATAAGGGCAAATAATAGCATTCTTAATAAAGAATGCATTGTTAAATGATGAGGAAGGGGTTAAAAATAATAAAAGTTAACTTACCTTAGCCACTTGATCGCGTAGTCGCGATCTGTCCTCTCTTTCCCTGCAGGATCGATGATCTAAAGGACCTGTGATGATGTCACATCACATGGCCCAATCACATGGTCCATCACTATGGTGATGGAGCATGTGATTGGTCCATGTGACCATGTGACATCATCCAAGGTCCTTAATCACTATCCTCAGGCAGTGGATAGTGCTTAAGGACCTTGGATGATGTCACGTGGTCACATGGACCAATCACATGCTCCATCACCATAGTGATGGAGCAGGTGATTGGGCCATGTGATGCTGTGACATCATCACAGGTCCTTTACATCTTTCAAGCTAACGGAGAGGAGGCCGGGCTTCGCGATCAAATGGACCAGGTAAGTTATGATTAGTTTATTTTTTTTAACCCATTCTGCACCGGGTTCAACATTAGGGAGATGGCCAAGGGTATTATTTTACATTATAACTATGTTATAATGTGAAATAATACCAGCGGGACAATTTCTGACCCAAACATGCACTTCTGTGAAGAAGTGCAGGTTCGGGTCTGGGTACCAAAAGTGCCGATTTTTCTCCCGCGCGTGCAAAACGCATGACAGCGCTTTGCACTCGCAGGGAAAAATCGCGGCAATTCCCGCAACGCACCCGCACTGTTTGACGGAGTGCACCCGCAACGCCCGTCTGAAAGAGGCCTAAGGGTTATCATCTGGGTCATCAGTTTATAGAACATCCTGCCTCATCATCCTGTCATATTCTATAGAAACCTCCTGTTATATGTTCTATGCAAAGTATCTTCTAACCTGCCTAGTTACAGCGATTATTATTATATAGCTTATTTCTTTATTGCTTACATAAGGAACCTTCTATAAAGCCTGGACTCCTAGTATAATCAGACAGCTGCTTAGCAGAGCTGACCGCATTGTATCGTGTGATATTTGGTTGTCTCACTGTCGGCAGGAAATAAAGATTGCCTACCTTTTCATTCAGATGACTTTGTGCCTCAATTGATAGATATTTAACATAAAACTAAACAGATGGAAATAGATTTCTGATAAAGGTTTTGAATATATATATATAGTAACGGGATTGGCTCATGGTATCACCGTCACCCGGGATAGACGGGTGCTGTGGTCACACAAAACACAGTCCAGTCCAAGCAAGTATGGTGCAACTGGCCTTAGCCAGTTTTATTGGCTTTTGCAGACAAAAGTATTAAACAAAACAGTACAAAATAAAAGTAATACCTGGCCGTCTGGCCGCTACCTCTATACACAAAGCAGCTCCTAACTAAAGGAAACTGAGCCTTGTACCCAGCCCCAAGACATACAGTTGCTTTTTCCCCACAGCAGAGCTTCCCAGGATCAGAGCCCCCAGCTAGTGAGCTGTCTGCCCTTTATCCACTTGTCGCCACGCTAATGCCGATAGGCGTCAGCGCGGCGACTCTCTCAGGTCTCACTGACTCCTATTGTAACCGGGACAACTGAAACTACAGCCTGCCAGCGCTGAA